>JAOSBM010000204.1:20495906-20521800 GCA_027568955.1 Erythroxylum tenue | reverse complement strand
CTTGTATTAGTCTTTTGCATTGTGTTGATGGGCTTGGACCTACTACTGCTGTCGGTCCATCTTTAGACATTGGCAAAGTGGGTAAAGGGCTTCTCTTAACATGGTGGAGGAAGGTGGGGTAAAGGTGGACCAGGTATTTTTTCATGACCCAGATGGCTACATGATCGAAATATGCAACTGTGGTGACATACCGATCCTTCCAATCTCATCCTGTTCTTTCAAGCCAAGAACGGCAACTTGCAAAACCGCTGCAGCGACTAAATGTGGATTCATGGAAAATGTACTGATGGAGAGTTTGAGCATGGACATCCTCAATATTTCATTTTGACCAAATTATAGTTGGTTTTGTTCATAACTTTCAAGAAAGTGACATACTGTCTAATACAGGTCCTTTCTTGGGGTCATCAACAGGTTGGTTGGAGTTGTCTATGAGATCCTGTAAAATAAGATAGTAAGAGGAGATTGTACTGTATTTGCCAATAATACAAGTAGGCCAAGATGTGGCTTCTAAATTTTATAAAGTGGAAATATAAAACACTCTCTCTGGTTTGGTTGTTGTTACAAGCATTATGAAGGCCGAATCCTTTCCCTATATAATTCGGATTCAGATCCTAAGATTTAGCCCGCAGCCCTCCACTGTGGGCCAATTTAGTAATCTCAGTCTTTTATGGCCTATACAGCATCCAGGCAGGTCATAGAGCCTGAACTTTATGTCCCAATCGGGATTATGCAAACATAGTCCAAATCCTACACGCCAAATGTGTGCGAAGGAACAGCCATAAACCGAAAACGAGGTTTTACGGATGTAATGTACATTTGACGGGATTCAGGCAAAAAGCAACAATGGAGATCGTTAATGAGGTGGACCCCAGGTCAGATATCAAACTGATGGGCAAGAATCATCCAAGAGCCACTATCACTAAAGCTCTCTCGTAGCATCTTGAACTTGTGGCCGATGTTGCCTCAGACCCTGAACCGAAAGCACCCTCCTTCATTAACTATACGTCTGTATGTCTCGTAAGAGCTTCTTAAATCCACATGTGCCGTGTATTATCCCTTCTGGAATCTGCTTGCTGTTGTGGGACCACCACTTTATCTCCTCTCAAGACGCCAATAGACTCTTCGTCACTATCAATCAAGTCACCACCCACCACCAACATCTCCCTAGATAATACGAACAAAGACAACCTTAAGAGAGAGACTATAACAATCACCTATCCAATCATTGACAGGTTAGCTTCTCAGAATTGTTTCTTGTTGGGACTGGTGGTGTTTGTTGCATCTCTTAATTTAACGAAGTTTCTGTCTGCCTTTCGTGTGGACAGTGCATGAATCTTTTCGTCGGGTGATTGTAGAAATGATAGTGGGACTGAATTATGCGTACCCTTTGTGACGCCTGTGAGAGTGCCGCTGCCGTTGTTTTCTGCGCCGCTGATGAGGCCGCTCTTTGCCGTGCCTGTGACGACAAGGTATGCCTTTTGCTCTTTTGCATTCTACAGTTAAATTACTTGTGCGTTTGAGTTTGTTCTTTATCGAAAGGATTAAACTTTAATGGTCTGCCTTGTAGTGTCACTCTTAAATAGCATATTGCCACTTTTAATCAAGATTATCGCACGATTTTTAGAATAACAGTGATTTGTTTCTTGAAGATTGAAAATTTTTTATGGTTTGCAAGTTCAAAGATGACTCTTCGAAATCCTGATGGTCTAGATTATATGGGCCAACATCCTTTCTCATGGCTTTGAGTTACAAATTGCGTTGGCAGGTCCACATGTGTAATAAACTTGCTAGCCGCCATGTGCGAGTCGGTTTGGCAAATCCCAGTGATGTTCCTCGCTGTGACATATGTGAAAATGCACCTGGTATATCAGTCTTCATTGCTATATAGTAGTATAGTACACATAACTCTCTTTTCGTGCTGTATCTATCCTTTGGTGCTCCTGCAAAGATGGTCACAAACTTACGCTCTCTGCCCGAAAAAATTTTGCAGCTTTCTTTTACTGCGAGATAGATGGGACTTCCCTTTGTTTGCAGTGTGACATGATTGTTCATGTAGGTGGTAAAAGAACACATGGGAGATATCTGCTGCTAAGACAGAGGGTTGAGGTATGTAAATCCTTTCCTTGACGGAATTTCCTCTTAATAATTCCTTCATTTCTGCAGAAATGTGCTGAATTTACTTTTGTTATGTAGTTTCCAGGAGATAAACCTGAGGACCCAGTTGAAGCCATGAAAGGGCAAAATGACTCACCTAAGCTCACAATAGGAGGGAATCAACAAAATCATCGACTCTCTCCTGTTCCAATGTCTGATGAAAATTCTGATGGGCTTGCGAAGATGGATAACAAAATGATTGATTTGAATATGAAGCCTCATCGAATACATGAACAAGCTTAAAACAATCAGGTCAGTCTATGGATCCTCCGTTCAACTGGGGCCTGAAAGTTTTATGTTTCAATTACCTTTTATCTTCCCTGGTGACTTTTTGCGTTTCCAAGGAGGGAATATATCTTTTGTGGACGATAGGAGCTAAAATGCTTCTTTTTTCCACTTCAGCAATCAAAAACTGCGGGTGAAAGAATGAAAAGAATCCGTGTCTTCCAAAGTTTTCACTTGAAAAAATCCGTGAAATAATACTAAATATCTGATCTTGAAAAAACTTGGAAAAACTGTGGTAGCTGTAAGAATGCATTAAAAAAATATGAATGTGAGACATTTTCTTGACAATCTACGAAACTCGAAGAGATCCAATTCGTTAGAAAATGAAAATCCGAGGAATGATTGAAATAACCAAACAAACTGGAATGACATTCGGTTCCATAGGGCCTTAGTTTTACTGAAATTAGCATCATTTATTTGGGTACTGAAGCTCAGAATTAACCTGTCTCATGGAGTTATCTCAGAATTAACCTTTCTCATGGAGTTATCTGATCCTCAGAATTAACCTTTCTCATGGACGTTATCTGATCTTGGAAGGTTAAGATTATTTTGGCAAGTTATGGCCAAATTTAGGAGAAGCAAACTTCGGTTTCATCTATTAAATATTGGAATTACTATCTTTCTAGCTTTGTTCCATAACAAATACAAGTGCCAGAAATAAAGGATACGCCAACCAACATCTATTGATCTTTTATGCAAAAAACACGTTTTGTTGAGAATCTGAATTACCTGAATATGTGGAGGCTTCTCACTTCTATACATCAATTACACTTTTCTCAAAGTTGCAACTAGGAAATCATTGTCAATTATAAACCAGCAACAGAAATAATCACAGAAGTTTCATAGGACAGCTTCTAGTGGGGCTTAGGAGCTAGTGGCATTGTCTGTGATAAAACTATGATGCTAGCAATCTTGTCCGCTGTCCACAGTATGTTTCCTTTCATTCTAGTTCTGATTCGGCTGAACCAATTAACGTTGGAACTATTCTGACAAGTCTTTCTGCCTCGTCTGCAGGAGCAATGATCGTTTTGTTAATCATCCATCACCAAACTGATAGTGCGGTTCGACATTCTATGCTTGAAGGGAAGTGCGTTCTTTATGCTTCCATTAAATAATAGGTGGTGTGCCAGAAGTCGACTTGACCCTGAATATGTTTTGTGAAATGTGATGTTCTTGTTAGATTTTGGGGAATATGTTCATGTAATGTATCTTAGTTTCCAAGGACCTTGGACAAGACCAAAATTTTCTATCCTAAAAGCAAAAGATATAATCATCGCTGTGAGCTGCAGACTTCTGTTCTTGAGACAATATATGCAATGGCCAAAATGGCAATGTAAGACATTTTGGAGAAGTCTTGTATTTTAAGATACTGCTTCTGGTTTTGGATATGAAATATCATCCCTGAAAGCGGATTTTCACTCTTTCTTGCAGAGTCTCATCAAGTTTAGGATCCAAAAATCAAATCTTTAAGAGCTGTCAGGATTTTTTTTTCTTCTGTCGCATTAAACATGTGTCCATCCTGTTGTTTTCATGTGGAAGTTGGCAGGTAAGGTGCCATGTGTTGCAAGAAAAGTAACAGAAATAGCTGAAGTTGCGGCAATTGAAGGTCATGGGCAATGGAAATTCACTTTATTTTGCAAGTAAAAAGTAATCTAGAAAATGGAAAACAAGTTAACTAATGAGTACTTTAAGATTATATGTCCAGTGATTTTTTCCAATAGACATACAAAAAGTTCTATAAATTAATAGTTTTGTAGTCATATAAAATCTATTACTAAAAATTATTAAATTTAAGAATTTATAAAGTTCATTCACAATTCAACAAATATATATTTAAAAATTAACCTATATTATATTATACTTTACATTTTAGTTAATTTAAATATGAAAACAAATAGAATATATTAAATTAATAAACAATAGAAATAAGATTCAAATAATCAAATTAAAAATACAATAATTATATTTCTAAAAAGATTATAGTCAACTATTTATATATATTAACTTAAAAATATTAATTTATAATATAAATAGGACCACACAATATATAAGAATTTAACTTATTAATATAAGTTAAAGCTAATATATGGTAAACGTTGTTAATTAATTGAGTTTATTGTATATATTAAAATCAAGATAAAAGTCATAAAAAACAAATAAAAATATTTTAGCCATAACTTTATCTCTTCCTTTAAAATCATAATAAAAACTCTCTTTTCTTAAAAAAAATAAAGACCCTCGAAATTAAACATGAAAATAAAGGTATAAACTAAAAAATATTAAATAATATAATAAATTATAAATTTTTTAGTTGAAATTAATTTTTAATATATTATGATAATAAAAATAAATTATTTAAATATTATCTAAAATTAATATTTTTTATATTTTTAAAATGAATACCATTTTAATATTGTAAAACTTTTTAGCTTTAAAGTCCAAAGTCCAAACAATATAAACTGAAATGGAGGGATTTCGAGCAAGAATCAAGTAACTCGTCATTGCCCAGAGGAAAAGAGCATTTAGACTGACTCGCGCGACATCCTGAAAGAACAAGAAAACACCGGCCAGTGGGTAAACCATTTTCTGGGGAAATATGAGGTCAGTTGTCGATTGGATACTCCTGACGGTGTCTTTGTCCCTGCTATCGACGGTGTCTCATAGCTTTGCGACCCCTCGCACGGTGCTTCAGCGGTTGTCGGGAAGCAATAAGTACTTGACCACGGACGAGCTCTGGTTCAACCAAACTCTCGATCACTACTCTCCATATGTAGCTTCTTTTACTTTCTTTCCCTCCGTAATGGGATTTTCTAGCGATTCTGTTTAAGTTTGGGAATGTGGGTAATTGAAGTATGGTGTTTGCAGGATCATCGACAGTTCAGGCAACGGTACTACGAGTATCTTGACTACTTCAGAGCTCCTGATGGACCTATTTTTCTGCTTATTTGTGGCGAATCTTCTTGCAACGGCATAGCCAATGACTATATCAGCGTAAGTGTTCATCTGGGTCCGAATGGCTGACGTATTCCTTTGCCATTTCTGAATTAGATTTAAGGTTGTTGTCGCGTTTTTTGTCTGGATCATAGTATCCTGCTATTGCTTTTCGGATCTGCTTTTCAGGAGATAGAAAGTTTGATTTTTTTTATAAAATTCTGTTGGGTTGAACAGGTTTTGGCGAAAAAGTTTGGAGCAGCTGTGGTATCACTTGAGCATCGTTACTACGGAAAGAGTTCACCTTTTGATTCATTAGTCACCGAGAATTTGAGGTACCTTTCATCCAAGCAGGCGCTCTTTGACTTGGCTGTTTTCCGCCAATATTATCAGGCAAGTAGTTATGTGATATCAAAGAACAATTCTTTGTTTTCCAGATAGATTTTGTGTGTTTAACTTGATCGACATAATATTTACCTTGATTTTTTTGAGGTATATTTGAAGCCTGAGTTTCGATCCTACCTTTTCCTGGTTCTCTTGGATGCAAAAGGTGAAATGAGAACAAAAGATTTTGGACTTTGAGAATTGTATCTGAAGAAAATGGTTTAAGCTTTAAAGTAGAAATATATGCTTGGCAAACAAGTTTGAAGTTTGCTTTTTCCCCTATTTGTTACAGTATACTAAAGTCGATGATCCTATATTAATAAACATAGCAATAACTACCACTTGCCTAATACCTCATTTTGGCTGATATTGTTCTTTTTATAGGACGCTCTGAACCACAAGCTCAACAGAACAACTATTGAAAATCCCTGGTTCTTCTTTGGTGTCTCATACCCTGGTGCCCTCAGTGCATGGTTCCGACTTAAATTTCCACATTTAACATGTGGAAGCCTTGCAAGTTCTGCTGTTGTTCTTTCTGTTTACAACTTTACGGAATTTGATAGGCAGGTAAAGAACTTAGAATAAATATACAGTTCATGATCCTGTTCATGCTTGTTCCTTTGAGTTTGATTATCTGCAATTTGTGCTTCTGTCCCTTAAAACTTTTGTTTTTATTTCCTCTTGTAAGACCATTTGCATACTTCCACTTGCAGATTGGTGAGTCAGCTGGTGCTGAATGTAAAGCTGCTCTACAAGAAACTACTCGTCTTGTTGAAGAACGTCTTGAATCAAATAAGATAGCAGTAAAGATGTTATTTGGTGGAGATGAGGTTAAGTTTTACTATCCTGTAATTTTGTATTTTTTGAACTGGAACAAAATGATCTTTATTTAACTTGGTTTTGGATCTGGACTTCTTACCTGTGTTTGCAGCTTGAGATCGATGGAGATTTTCTCTACTTTCTAGCAGATGCAGCAGTTATAGCAGTATGTGTGATTTCTTTCTGTCACCGATCAACTAGAAGGTTGGATTTAATGAACTTTATGCAATTTTGCAGTTTCAATATGGCAATCCCGATGTACTGTGCACCCCTCTTGTTAAAGCAAATAAAGCTGGAGAAGATTTGGTGGTAAGCTCGACTTTCTGTTCCTCCTTTCATTATTGGATTACTTCAAAGAAACTTTACCAGCTGTCATCTATCCTTGTGGTCTCTAGTTTCCTTGGATTGGATGTTGGATGTTGGATGTTGGTTGTTGGTGGAAATCTGAGTAACAAAGACTGTAGTACTATTATTTGACTGACATGCTCCAATTGTCATGCATTGTGCTGAAATTCCTGCCAGATTTGGGTATTTTACATGTCCTATCCTTGTCTAAGTGATAATACATGATATCTGATTCTTCAGTTTGTTGCCATTGCAGTGGGTTGGGTGATTATCTATGAATTTTAGTTATACTGCTTGTAATCATTCTTCATGTATGCTCTAAAGGTTTATTAACCCCGATACTTACCTAATTTCTATCTTCACATTACTTCATGATTTTGTTGCCAGAAATAGGAATATTGGCTTTTAAATCTCTGGAAAAATTAGCTTTCAGAAATGTTTTCATGGATAAATTATCTTTGGAGCATGATGATGAGACTTTTTTCTTTTTTAATTTATGATATCCCATTCTTTTGCTTGTTTAATTTGTTTAAATGAACACAATTATAAATTCAGGATGCATATGCCAAATATGTTAAGGAGTATTATCTTGGAAGTTTTGGTGTCAGCGTTCAAACATATAACCAAAAACATCTGAAGGAAACTGCTCTCACTGAAGATTCTTCTGACCGATTATGGTGGTTCCAAGTTTGTACTGAAGTTGCTTATTTCCAAGTTGCACCGTCCAACGATAGTATTCGCTCTTCAAAAGTCGATGCAAGGCATGCCTTTTGTTCTGTTATGTAGCACCCTTTAACAAGTTCTGTATGCTTCTATGTTGAAGTTGTCCTTCGTCTCTGTATTCTTTTGTTCTTTTCTGCTTTGCCCAGTTGAAAGTTGTTGCTCTTGTTTTGCAGATACCATTTGGACCTCTGTAAGAACGTTTTTGGAGGGGACATCTATCCTGAAGTTGATGCAACAAATATATACTATGGGGGCACAAAAATTGCTGGTCTGCACAATTTTCTTCTTTACTGAATATATGCAAACCAATTATGTTCAAAAATAGTAGTTCAAAAATACATCTTCCGTTTTACCATGCTAACTTGTTCCGTTTAGTTTTACTGCAATCCTGTGCGTACATGCGTGCATGCATATGTTGCACAAACTTGTAAATTGGCCATTGCCACTTTTGGATTAGCTTATGTCATGTCATGGAGGTGGAGTTTCCAAGAAAGGCTTCGAGAAACGCCTTTCATTATGCTGAATATAAACTTCATCAATGCGTCAGAAGAAAGGAAGAATTAACTAACATAGGATTTCTGTGCGAAACATGAGCAAATCACTTGGTCATTTTGATTTGTTAAGCATATATGATTTCAATGACTGCAGTTATGTTTGGCATCCTTGGTATTGCTGATCTTTATGAAATCACAATCAAATACTTGTTAATAGCCCTGGTACCTTGCAGGTTCAAAAATTGTATTCACTAATGGCTCTCAAGATCCCTGGCGTCATGCGTCAAAACAGATTTCAACCCCCGATAGTAAGTTTCAATTCCTTAATAAACCAAGATAAAAGAAATACACGACAAAAAGAACAATTACATTCCAACATTTCCAATCCCAACTTTCTCTATTCAACTGACTGTCTTTAAAACTTTCCAGTGCCTTCCTACCTAATCTCCTGTCATAATTGTGGTCATGGAACTGATCTGCGAGGATGTCCTCAGTCTCCTTTAAACCTTGAAGGTATACGTTGTCTTTTTTCATATTACACAAGCATAAAGGTTTGGTATTTGGGGATCGGTTTCCTTCAATGTCAAAACTTTGAATTACTTGAGACTGTTGTGGCTGCTAGAATCTTTTTATCGTCACAGGACTTCACGAAGTTGGTGGTGATGCAGTTTGACAAGCTGCTTGATTCTAATTCTGTTCAGAATTTGGAATTTTCTTTAAAACATCATGGTTTTTTGTCTCAGGCAATGCCCAGAACTGCACTTCTCCTGAAGCAGTGAAGAAAGTAAGGCAGCAGATGATACAACATATAGACCTCTGGATATCCGAGTGCCAGGCTCGTGGTTGGAACGACATGTGATGGTATTTCTTATCAATAAACAAATAACATTAACCAAAACTGGTTCTATGTACTGCCTTTCCAATGGATGCTTAGGTGGCCATTGCTTGTACCCTTGCAACTGGTCTGGATAGGAACGTATAACCAACCACCTTTGTTATTTACAGTAAACACTTCACTAATGTTTCACAGCTTAGTCTCTGTATATGAATATTGGTGACATTGTGTACTCTGCGTAGAAAATGTGATTAGTGGATTGTGAACTCGTTTACTCGAAGAAATAAACTCTGCTTCTCGGTAAACATCTTGTGTAGTAGTTCGAAATTCGTAAATGACATGAACCAATCGTAACTTCTGCTTCCAGAAGAAGCAGAGGTACGTGCCATCTTAAAACCAAATGTGCAAGGTAAAGGGTGTATTGGTAATTTTGTTGTAAATGTTCCGTTTGGATATAATGTGTGGGTCATCAGCTATATTTCTCAAGAAATAATGGACTGTTAAAAAAGTGTGCATAAGTCATTAATGTTCTGTTTTTTGGGATAAGTCTTTACATACTGAATTAGGGAGATTACATGAAAAATTAGTTTTAGAGTCGAAAATTACCGACAGAAATTATTGATTTTTCATAGGCAAATAAATTTAGTAACGGAAATTAACGAGGGAAAGGGTCGTAAGAGAAACGGTTGTAGGTCAAATTTTCCAACAAAATTGTAATTCCGTCGCTAAATTTTCCGACAATATAACAATTTTTGTAGGTAAATTTACGGATAGAATTTCTGTTGTTAAAATTACGGGCGGAATTAAAATTTTCATCGCTAAATTTCTCGACGGAATTACAATATTCGTATGTAATTTTAGCGATAGATAATTACGGATAAACTTTAGTCAAAAAAAATTTTTAAAAAATAATTACGGATAAACAATATCCGTCACTAAATTTACCTACGGAATATAACATTCCGTTTGTAGTTTATAATTTTAGCTACCATTTCTCACTTCCCACCGTAATTTTCTATTGATAATCTATTGATTTTTTTTCTGCATTTAATTTCTCTAAATAATATAATCTTGATTGATAATATAATGTCAAAAATATCTTGATTGGTAATATAATATAAAAATTATAATGTACAACAATAAGTTTCTTGAAAATAACCGTAAATTATGAATTCATAAAAAAAGCATAAGAGAAGCAAAACATCAAATAGAATCTATTTAAGTACCGAAATATTATAAATCTAAGTTATGCAGTTGGTGAAGGCGGATGATCAGACTGTTGCGATGAGGTGCTACCCCTCTCCCTTAACTCACCATCTCATTACCGAACTGGACTATGTACTCCACCGATTGTCACAACTGAGTTGTCAGCATCTCCATTATGATCTTAAGCTAAACGACCCTCTCATTAGATGCAGACTGTCTGCTAGATCCAGCTATATTTGATGTGGAAGATTGCGAATAATGTGTTTGCAAAAGAACCTAAGCCAAAAATCTTCCACGACAATCCCTACTACCAATTACATCAAGATGTGTCTGACTCTCATCAACAACTTTAGAATTCTAGGACTGTCGTTCAAGGCTTTCTTGTATTTAATCCTATCATTATAATTGTTTATGTTAATTAGTGATAATTTTTAACAAATATTATTTATCAAATTAATATTAAAGTATAAATTTTACATACATTAAGTTGTTTTTATCTGGTGTTGACGTAGGTCACACCATCATGCTTCTTAATGTGGGTCTACAAAAAGAGCTGACATAGTGCTGGCTTCTTGCCTATAAACTTTTCCTGCATTAAAATAAAGTGTTATAAGTGAACTACAATTTACAAAAAATTTCGGCAAAATTTCCTCTATTTTTATGATATTTGTCCCATATTAAACAAAAAAATGTCTCAACATCATAGTCATTCATAGCAACAGACATTTATAAAATTTTCTATAATATACATATATTTTCATTCGAAATTTTATACATCAAATTACATTCTTCAACAAGATATACAAATTTATGATATTTATTTAGTTTAATCCAAATTAAGAGATGGTTCTTATTTTTCGCACTTTACTAAACAAATCTAAATCTTATAAGATTTTACTTTGTAGACTTCTAATCTTTGTATGTTTGGTTCTTGGTTCTTTATATTCAAAAGTTGGTATTAGAGCTAGGCTTCAAATCAAATGTTTATCCATTTTGGTTTCTTTTTTTTTTCATTTTTAATATTCCTAGTTAGGGTATCTTCTTCTAGTATTCATTCTTAAGTCTTTCTTTTTCTTTTTCTATTCTTAGTTGAGTCTTCTTGTTTCTAGGATGTCATCAAAATTGTTTCAATCATCTTATTATTTATTTTTCTTTATATATATATATATATATATAAAGGAAACAGTAAAGTAAAATAAGTTAAGAAAAAATGTGTATAAATTAGTGTTTCTTTAGGAAGCTTATAAGTACGCCTTCTAGAGATGGTTTAACACCTAAGGAAGAGAAGGAAAATGTGAGCTTTCTTTCTTAGGCAATGAAATAATAATTTAAGAAGATCAAGGTAACGTATAATGATGTGAGAGAAATCTTAGAGAGACGATATAATTAAATTGTCTAGTTACAAAGGGTACAAAACCCTCATGTTCTTAAAGTAAAGATATAAGCTAAGCATAATCCAACACTACAAGAGAAAGTTAATAACTCTAATGATGACAATATTGATTATCATGTTGATGGTGAGAAATTTGTGGCTAGAAGTGTACTCAAATCAATAAAGATGATATAGAGTAATGAAAAGATACATATATCATACTATATGTAAAATTTAAAATAAGGTATATAGTATAATTATTGATGGAGGAAGTAGTACTAACATAGGTAGTGTTATTCTACAAAAAAAATTTGTGATTTTCTTTTTGAAGTATTTGTATTCATACATACTTCAATGGTTGAATAAGTTTGAGGAGATTAAGTTAAACAATTAGATGCTAGTTTCTTTTTCTATTTAATAATATAAATATAAGGTACTCTGTATTGTATTAGCAATGCATGCTAATCAAGTTCTATCGGAAAGAGTAAGACGATATGATAATAAATTTGTCTATGATAGATTCAAGAATAAGTATACCTTCGTAAAGGATAATAAGTCAACTACTCTTGTATTTATAACACCAAACAGGTTTATGAAGACTAATTGAGATTAAAAAGAGAGAATGAAGTGAGGAAAGTGGGGAGAGTCTAAAAGTCACGAAAAGAAAAAAGTGAGATCAAGAGTTCTAAAAGATAGGATTCAAATAGAAAAAAGGGAGAAAAAAAGTTTCAAAAGAAGAGGAGTGAGTGTCATAAGAAATAAAAACAAGTGACCTTATATACAAAGGGAAGAAATATTAAGAGTGCTTGCAATGCTAATGAATTTAACTTTGATTGCTTGAAATTTGTTTATTACATGAGAATGAAAAATACTATCTAAAGGTTAATAAATGGAGTAGGTGTTTATTTTTTATACTTGACCATTGATTTTGATAAATGGATTAGGTGTTTATTTTTTATACTCGACCATTGATTTTGGGTACATATGGAAAAAAAAAAAGAAAGGTTCTTAATTTAAAGGAGCTTAAGTGTTTGCCTAAAGGAGATGGCCCATTTCAATTCATTAAAAGAATCAATGAGAACACTTATAAGTTAGACCCTTTTTGTGATGATTTAAGGCTAAAATCTTTTGAGTAAAGAGGAAATGATGCAATCATAATAAGTACTTCCATTCTTGATCACATTATTAGGTTAGAATTCCATTTTAAATTATTTTTAATAATTTGGAGGTCCTAGTTGAATTATTATTAATACGTAGGTTCTTAATTTAAGAAAGAGTCATACGTAACCATATATAAAGGATAATAAATTTTATAAATAAGATATAGATGGTTTTCAATTTTTTTGTATTTTTAAAAAATTAATAAAGTATTAATAATAAGTTTCTTACAAGGTTTGATGGATTTGAGGAAGCTATCTTGAAGGGGCTTGAGATTGATATTTAGTGTACTAAGATGTTCATTTGTCAATGGAAACTTCAAGTAATTCAAACTAGTTGTTAAAGTCAACCATCCACTACACCATAGTCTCCATATTTAACTCCATGGAGACTCCCTAGTTTATCTACTACAAAACAATAAATTTCTTTATCTGAAGAGTGAAAGTGCTTCAACTGAAGCTCGTTATGAATTAAGGAACTGATGATGGGATTGCTCTATAGGTGGCATATGATGTGAGATATTCATAGTTTGGATATGAGTAATAAGGAGGTGCTTAGCCTTATGACACTTAGGACCGACCTTTCATGATGTAGAAGTTGTAACTCTCTGCTTTCTTATAGGAGGACTTCTTTTTCACTTGCCTATATTGTGCCACAACTAACAATGTTCTAATTGTTTATAATCATATCAACTGTTTTCTCACATTTACAAAAAGATAAGTGTAAAGTGTGTCTAATTTAACACCTAACATCTAGAATATGTCAAATGATGATTTAGTGACTCTTAAAATGTTAAAGTGCCCCAATATGAAATTATTTGTTAACCGTGTAAACCTCCAAAAATTAACTAACGTTCATAATATATTAGCTTTAACATTCAAACTCCACGCACATTGATACATAGACAAAAACACAAACAATGATCTACAATGTCAATTTTCATAAGTTTAAAAACCAATTCAATTAACACCCCGCGTCAATTTGTCCTCAAACCTTAAAATAAATCATTTATCAACCAATCACAATATACCAAGATAACAAACAATGCCCCATTAACAACTAAAATAAACCCTGGCAACTTAATCTATAGTAACAAAACCAACAAACATAAAACCATTTAACAACACAAAATTGAAGCAGAAAAAATAAACCCAAGAGTAGAGCATGGACAACTATCCTTTTTTTTTCCGTCGGTAAATTTCGTATGCAATTTTTACTAGAAACTATTGGCGCCTATTTTTACGACGACGTTCATTATTCCGTTGTTAAATTCTGTCAGTAAAATTTCCTCCTCTTTTAACGACGAATTTTTTTCTGTGATAAAATACCTTTTTTCTCGACAAATTTACCTACAAAAAGCAATTTTCGTCATTAATTTAGTACATTATTTTTTACCGGAGGAGATTTTCCATCGGTAATTTGTAATTTTCTTGTAGTGAGATATGCTTGACGTATCGAACCTTACATCATTAAATATTTTTTAGTATATTAAAAATTAGTAGTGAATGTCTTAATGACGTTAAATTTAGTAGTGTAATTCAAAAAGTTATTTTACAATATAAGTAAGATTTTGAGAGATCTATGTTGATATTAAAGGTTATCTTAGTGTAAGTATAAAGGCATACCCAATTCTTGACAAGCTTATCGGCATATGAGGATGATATGGCTCTAACTGAGTACAGGGTTGATAATGGTGAGCACCTAATCATATAAACTAGAGGTTGGCGAATAGCCTGACCCTTTACTCGTTTGACTTGTCTACAAGTCGTGAGGTCTTGAGGAGCAGACCTGAGGCCGTTCTTACATCGAACCTTATTCCTACATAGTTTAGCTCTCTCATAGAGAAAATCACAGAATATATAGGCCCGTGTCTTAGAAATTGACATCCCACTTGAAGCTATGATGAAATGCATGATTTTTGGTTTATAGCTGTGACTACAATATGATCGATCATTAATTGCCAAGTAAGACTTAGTCGTTTACTTGGCAAGATAGTTTTAACATGAGACATCTTGGTGTTTATGTGCTACATGCGTCATAGATTGTGATACAATTTTTTAAACTTCATTCGAATCTTAATTTCTAACAAGTCAGCCACAAACCAAGTTACTTGGGGGCTCCAACACGAACTTCTGTAAAAGATGTCCCGTCTTCCATGCACGATATCTAGAGTAAGAACCATGTAAAGATATGACGACCCAAACTTTAATTTAGGACATTCACAACCACCAATTGAAAGCCAGACCTTGAAAACGAGAGAAACCAAGTGTTGCAAGCCTTGGATTGGATCTAGTGACGCCACGATTTTACTTTATGCCTATAGTAAAAATAGTGGTGAACTAATGGAACTCATTAAAGGGGACTACTTTGGAGAGAATTGTCTATATCTCCAACTGGACTTATTGTGTCTTCTTCCACAATGTTTGTCCTAAAATGCGTTTATAATATCATTCCTGCCTCAAGCACCATCTTATCATCAAGTTCGAATTAAGGATAAAGTTGTTGAAATTCATCTAAGAATCTCCAAGTGGGTTGGGCAAATGGCATACTATGCCATTGGACTAAAATTTCTAAGGCATGCGGCGAATGTGGAAAGGATTAGATTTTAGATATCCTTTCGATAAAGCTAACAATGATGGTATTGCAAAAGGTGGCTTGCCAATGAATTTCTTAAAGGGGAAAACATAGAAGACAATTGCGAGGGAGCTCCAATTGATAATGACCTATCCAATGCTGTATAAAATTCCACAGGAGCCATAAAAATATTGTGCCAGTTTATGATGGTGGTGACCAAATGGGGGGAACTATTGATGTGGATGTAACCTCAACAAAACTTGTGCACTAAGGTTCAAGGATATCTCTGTATGAGCCTCCATCATATTACCTCTTTATCTTAGCTCAGGCTTGATGAAGCTGATTGTGAACCTCAATCAAAATTTTTCCACGTTATTGTAAGACATTCTTCATTATTGCCAACTTCATTGTACCCATAATGTGAGAGACAAGGCGTGAAGGGTCCCTCTTATAAACCACTCAAAATGAAGAAGTGTGAAAGATAGTACAATAACAATATTATAAGTATTCAACCTATGAATAGTGCATGTCACCATTCTTTTAGGTGATCCCCTACAATGCATCTTAAGTACAGGTCAATAGTGTAGTTTACTATTTCTATTTGCTCATCTGATTGTGGATAATAGGCGGAGGAAAGACTGAGCTTGGATTTACCAAGTTGAAACAACTTCGACCATTATTTACTTGTAAATACAAAATCATTATCACTAACAATGGACGAGAGGAGGCCATAAAGATGAAAATATGCTTAAAGAATGTGTGAGCCATACTTACTACAATATAGACGGGAGCTATAGGGATAAAATATGTATACTTCCAAAAACACTCTAGGGCCATAAATAAAATCTAATTTCCCTTTGGACTTAGGTAACCCATCAATAAAGGCATTGAAATATTTACCAAAATCTGAGTAGGGAGTTGCAAAGGTTGGAAAAGGCCACTAGATGTAAATTCTCAACCTTATTTAGTTCACAAATCTGACAACTAATAATGAAATCCTTAACTATTTGCTTTATGCCTCTCTAATAAAAATTATCTGTAACTTTTTGTAAATTTAGTAATTCTTTCATGAGTATGGTTCACAACCCACTGCAAAAAAAATTAGTTTCAGCAACTATTATTAATGATTGCTAAAAGTAAGAAAATGGTTGTTAAAAGTTATAGCGATCAAAATCGGGTTGGTCACAGGTAGTCACTATAGGGTTGTTACTAAAAGTGCTCAGTGACGAATTATTACGTTGGTCGTTAAAAATATATTATTAACAACCATTTAAAATTGGTCACTAAAGGTAGAATTATTAGCGACCAAATTTATACTAATTTGGTAGTTATTATTTCTTATTACTCGTAACGTCCAACAAAGTTATTATTTCTTTTGTCTCTTATTTGGTAGTTATACTCTATTGTGTTGAATTATGAAGGGTATGCCCTCGGACATCTTTTGTTTTGTAACTTCATTCTTTATTAACTCAAATTTTCTCTTTTTAAAAAATAAAATAAACAAGTTTTTGTTTTTATTAAAAAAAACTAAAAATTATAACAAAAAATAAGAAATTGAACTAAACAGGCTCCTAAATTTAAGTGTGTTGTAGTGAAGGATAATATTAGAGATAAGACAACACTTATTAACAGTTTCGTAACAAATACTGTTTTCAATCTTATTAGTTGAATATGTTTGTCAAGATTTTATAGATATTTATAAATATTTAAAATTGATAAATACCTATAAAATCATATTTACCAAATTTAATATACATGTATATTAGTATATTTGAATACAAAACAACATCTTATCTAATCTATGTGTATCGGATGATGATCTGTTTGTATTTTAAACTTATGCTCTAATCTTCATTTAGGTTGGACTTGGGCTAATGGGCTTGCGACGGGTCATATCCGTATTATTTATAACTTATTTGTTTAACTATTCCAATGGGTCTTCTTTCTCTATCATATAAAGGGAAATCAATTTTGCATATCAGAAAACAAAGTTATTATTTGAGCATCCCTTAATACAGATTTTGGTTATGCATGCGTTAGTAGTTTCCTATTGCTAATTTTATGCACACGTCTCTGACTTGATAAGCCTTCTTGAGTTTGAGACGCATTGCCAACTTTGGTAATCAAGGGAGCAAGTGTTGCCTGGTACTAAGACCTTATGTTTCTCCAACATTTCTCTGACTTGATAAGCCTTCTTGAGTTTGAGACGCATTGCCAACTTTGGTAATCAAGGGAGCAAAGACCTTATGTTTCTCCAACATTTCTCTGACTTGATAAGCCTTCTTGAGTTTGAGACGCATTGCCAACTTTGGTAATCAAGGGAGCAAGTGTTGCCTGGTACTAAGACCTTATGTTTCTCCAACATTTGTTTCACCATCTCCATTATTTAGTTCATCTAGTTGCTTAAGTCTGCCATGACTCCAAGTTCTAATATCAAGATGTTGTATGCCCCATCTCAATTATTTAGTTCATCTAGTTGCCTAAATCTGCCATGACTCCAAGTTCTAATATCAAGATGTTGTAATCCTTAGATTAAGATCTAGATAGGGAACAATTTTGCTTTAAATGTCTACGAGAAGTAATAAAAAAGAGTGTGTAGAACTCATCATCAAGGGAACTACCTGCTTTGGATTTCAAAGGGAAAAAGAGTTGCCTATCTCAAACTAATAAACGTTCCTGCTTGCCTTCTTTCAATACGTTAAGCTATTTAAATAACGAAGATAAATTACTATTTTAAGTAGTACAAAATAATAGGGATTTCAATCCTTGACTAAATATAAAAGAAATAATCATAATAAAATTTTAAAATACTTTGTTTATGCATTATAATTAGCTGATATTATCTTCATTATCACCTTAAATCTTGATTGCAATCGAGACTTTTATCATTCTTGCCTTGGTTCTATTTTATCTTATCGTCCTTTCGTTTTCAGCTTGATCTCCCTTGATTCTACCAGCCCAAAATGCTTTTTTATGACACCAACTTTTCCCACTCATCGAATCATTTTATTGCATCAAGCACTAAACCCAAACAAATGAAGCCTTCAAAAGTAGTTGGTGTTATACAATAAACCAACCCCAGCAGATAACTAAAAAGGGAAGGGAAGTGCATGAAAAAATAAATGCATTAGTTATTCTGAAGCGACTAGTTTTACATTTCTTCTGCAAGCAGCTATAACCACCACTTTTGCAGATCATCTTCCCAAAACAACATAGCTCATTTCCAAAAGCTTTTAAAGCAGCAGACTCTATATTCTAGCATATGAAGCCCAATGCAAATGCAAGATTGGGGAATCTCTAGCCAGTATCAACTAAAAAATCTCTTTTCTTAACTATGAGAAAGCTGTAACTACTTGAGGTAGGCAGATGAAACCCAAAGTAGTAGGTATGTTATCAACGAAGTGGTCACTTCAAAACTTCTTGGCCCTTTAACAAATGGCAATGGTGGAATTATTGATACCATCAAAAAGGTCGCAAACAGCCACGAAAAAATTAAAGCTGCAACACTGCATCATACAAGCTAAAAAGTTTAGTTCCAGTATACAAAAAGGCAAAGAAGATAGAAGAATGCTTTTAATAGAGCCTGAACCAGTCTGGAAGACAAAATCAGAATACTACAAGTAGCCATGAAAGCATAACCTAATGAAAAAAAGAAAACAGTTCCAAGGGAAAAAAAACATCTGGCAAGATTGAGTTGCTACATACCTGTAAAGGAAAGCTCGGAGTCTGCTTTTTAGTCGATCATGTATAAAATAGATCGTAGCCAACAAGGAAATGGCCACTTGAAGGGTAGGACCCTCTTCCGTTGGAAACAGAAGGGTAAGGGCTCCAAGTACCAGAAATGCGATTGACGTTTTTAAAATGACAATTGAGGAGGGCGTTTGGAACCTGCTCACAATAACCTGGACAAAACGAGATTGCTTCACTTCCCTAACTTTTTTCTTGATGTCAATTTTTGGGTTCCTCCTCTCATAAAACTTCTGCATGATTATTTTATCATGGGCTGCCTCAATTGCATCCACACTTGGCTTATGCCCACTATATTGTTCAACAAGGAAGTTCCGTGCTGCTTGAATTTCATCTTCAGAAGCTTCCTTGCTTATTCCAAGCCGCTTATAGGGGTCCCTCACATGGATTCTAGGAAAAACAACTGAACTTGGAGAAACATGTATAAGAAAGATTCAAAGATTAATGAAGCTAGTTTTTGACAATTTTTTCAAGTGAAGCATCTCAACAAACAAGGGACACAAACTCAGGCTGATCAGAAATTCAACAGAAAAGAGGATGGCCTTGCCATTATTATTATTTGGATACCAGCAACTTATGCATAAGCAGCCAAGATTTCCAAATTCTAGATTTTTTGAAAATGAAAGTAGCACTAATATGCCAAGTGTCAATGCACTTTTATTAACAGGGTAACCTGCAGCCACTACCCTATAGGTGCACAATGGATAAACCCTCGAGTGTATTTAATAGCCGCAGACCACATGTTCTGATAACTCACTTGGCAAACCAAAGAGTCAAAGTCAAGTGACGAGCTCAGACTAAATAATTGTTAATGTAGTACAACCCACAAACCACATGTTCCGGTAAATGACTTGGCAAACCAAAGAGTCAAAGTCATGTGAAGAGCTCGGACTAAATGATTGTTAACATAGTACGACCCACACCTCGTAGCATTTAGAGATCTTGTGGAGTCATGGGGACTTGAACATGACCTCCATACTTGGAGGATTTAAGGAGACTCCATGAACCAATTGGATCAGCCCCGAAGGTGCGTCAATGCATATTATACAATTGGTAGATATTAAGTGCACACTTTTGTGGGTCACTGAAGATTCCATTGCCCCACTTACTGAATACTTTATTACTCCCAACAGAAGCAGCTCAAATCTTCTTGATGCAAATGACACTTTCTAGGCTGAAATTTCCTAATAAAAAATCTCATGATTGTAATATACATATCAGGAATCTCAAAAATCAAAGAATTGCTTCAAATCAAACCAAATATAGATGAACAATAGTCATAAACATTCCATCTTGCCTCCTAAACAAATTGAAAAATATCAATACCTTCATGTATCCTTTATCCCTCAGACAGATAAACTATAATCAACAAGAAAGTCATATCATATACAAAAGTTCCCACTTTGCTATATATGTATATACTAGATACAGATAATTGTACAGAATAAACTATTAATTTGAAAATCCTTTTCTGAATACCTCCCCTGGTCTTTAACCCCTCCCCACCTCCCAACAAACACACTCACAAACAAACATAAAAATCTTCATAGTAAATAGTAGTCTGCTAACTCATCAACAAAACGAGGTGCTTACCTGGGTTAGTATTTGTCATATCTCCGCCATAGGGAGCATCCATTGCACACTTGACCAAGTATAACTGTTTTGTGTTACAGCTTTGCACAGAACCAGTCCAATAACTAAGCATGTGACAGCAAAATGAAAAAACAATCACTTTGTGTATGACCCAAAACAAAGTTTAGCATCTTAAAGCAGAAGTACCTATTAATGTATCTTAAATCAATCTTGCTTTTCTGTTTTCCACCATCAGGGAAAGCTGGGACTCGCCTGCCAAGTGGCTTTAGGCCGTGCAAAGGTGTCCGGAGATAGGCCCGTGAGGGACAACCAGTAATTCCAGACATATTATCTGAAACTGCCAAGTCAAAAGCCATGGTTGAAGTAAGGCAACACAAACTAAAGGAGGATATAACATACAGAATCAGCCATCTTTCTTTTCCTTTTCTTGTTTAAAACGATCGTGTTATAATCATGCTCTACTTTTGGAAAGAAATGAGAGCCTTATCAATAATACAGCACTATGGAATCGCAAGCCATTGAGTTATTAGCAAGAACACAAAGTTTTCCAATAACTAGCTTACTTTTGGTGTGTATCCGAAAATATAAGCATCTATACACTATAATAAAGCTACTTGTTCCTTTATTTATGTTCTCAACATCGCACAGTAACGTGAACAAAACCATAATTACACCTTTAGAGAAAAAAAAAATCTCATATTTAACTTAACTCACACACACATAGAAACTAGTAATTCCATTAAACTAAAAGATACAGACTGAACAACGCCAATATAAAATACTTGAGCTGAATTGTGATACTACCCGCATCATCAACCCAAATTGCATAAAAACCAGAAGAGAAGAAAGCAATGAACTTGCAGGAACTTTGAGATGGCAAAAAATTACAAGCGAAAACTACCCAACACTAAACTCAAGGGAACTGAAGCTAGTAACTTTACCTGGTGGCAGAAGAGATTAGAAGCAGATAGTATGATCAGATCCAGTAGTCTTAGTTTCGTCAGCTAAAGGGGTTTGGACATTAAAGGAAATAGCTCTAAGACGCCCGCTGTGGCCTTGATACAACGAGGAGGAGGAGGAAGCGAAGTTGGGGCTACTGTTGAAAGATGACATTAGGTTCTAGGTGGGACCTTCTAAGCGTTCGTCTTGACAGCAATTTAACGGTGATTAAGAGGCATGTGTCGATAGTAGCGGTCGTGACGGCGTACAGTAGACCAGGATGAACGTACGGTGTCGTTTTAGTGGGTTTTTGAAATTGAAAATGTATGTTCCGTTGCCGGGACTTGAACCCGGGTCTCTCGGGTGAGAGCCGAGTATCCTAACCAACTAGACTACAACGGATCCTGCAGAGATCGTTTATTTAACAATATTCGTAGAAAGCAAAATAGGTATCCCAGCAACCAAGGCTACAACTAGTACAGGGATAATAGAGCAGCCAGTTTTGAAAATTGAAGCTCTTATGTAGCATCCCCGTCATGAACATGATTCGTTACCAAGGGCCACACAACTTCAGATCAATTGTCTGTACCAGTACCTTGGTCAATTCCCTATCCGTTTAAACTAATGACACCATTTTCTACCACACGTGACATTCCCAAGTACTTGAACTCCATCGTCGCTTTTGAAACCTGTGTTCTCATGAAAGTATCTTTGATGATATGAGTTTCTTTTTGCTCAAGAAAAGTCGTGGATTTAAACTATTTTTACCTACGTTTAAAATTTAAAGTTAAAGCTTTACTTTCTGCAAAAAAAACTTACACGGAGATTAATCCAGGTATAAATAACTTAAAAATATCTTCTCATAATTAAAACTCTCCTACAATATCTTGTAGGCAAAAAAAAAAATAAAATTGAACCTATATTATATTACCTATAGACTTGTTTTCAATGATTTCACTGATAACTACTTTTTACCAAAAGTAGACCGTTTTGGAAAATCAGAACTTGATTTTATCGTGTGCAAAGTGTAAATTAATTTGATTTTAAATATAAATTATAAATTTAATTTAATTTTATAATATTAATTTAAACATTTAAAAATTGTGATAAATTATTTAAAATTTAAATTTTTACAAAAATAATTTGTCCTTACCTTAATAGTTAAACAATATTGATATGAAATACCACAACACTAGATGTATTGAACACCGTTTTGTCAGGCAATTTATTAACATTAAATTTAATATTAAATTTTTTTAAATAAGCCTAAATAATCGCTACTTCTCTTTATCTTTTTGTATAAAGATTAATATCGATGATGACGCTCCTTCAACATAACCCAAGCCTGAGTTGACATGTTCCAAATTGAAACCACTTCTCCTTTTTCTAGTTCTCCATCATTGTCTTCGATTATCGCGAATCTAGCCACTATTAATCTCTTGCCTTTTCTTCTACAAGAGGTTTACCTATTCATCAAACAACCATTCATTTTAACGATGTTGTTCATCTATTCTTTATGACCACACCATATCCTCTCCCCTCCTTTCCTCTCCTATTCTCTCTTTCTTTGCTATTTTCAATCATCTCTTAGGTTATGTTTGATTAGACGGGTTATGTTTAATTAGACGAAAGATTTTTTAATGAAATTGAATAGTATATAATAAATTTAATATTAAAAAATTATTATTTGAGATTAATGGAAAGATTAATAATGTAACATAGTAAAATGTTGATTACAAGAAAGGTTTATAATATAATATAGTGAAATATTATTTATCATTTGGCATTCCATCTTAAACCTCTCAAATCGGAAGTTAATTATTTTTACTGTTTAGAATGGAATGAAATGTAATATGACCTCTCCCCTTTTATCCTATTCCATTACATTATATTATAAACCTTCGTCCCAAATGATAAAATAATATTATATTATATTTCTTTTCATTAATAACCACTCATCCAAACATAACATTAGGTGAGATTGTTGAAATTATTAACTAAAATTACCAAGCTTCACATCCTTTCATCTCTTCTTCCTTATTATATAGATAAGTTATCCATTATTTTATGAATTCTTTATCTTTTTAGTTATGCTCTTCTCAGGTTGCAAATGTCACTCACTGTCAAGATCCTCTCCAAAGTAGTTACTTTGCGAAGCCCATTAAACACAACTCCATGGTAGTAGCTTGTTTTTTTTTTCCAATTTTTTCTTTTTTTAATGTTATCATTATTTTAGATCTTGAACACTACTTATATTTATGTTCTTTCTCTGGTTTTAGTTCCCCACCTTGCTAAATTAAGGAGTAAGAAAGATAAGCTCTAGAGTGCAGAATGTATTAATTTAATTTATTGTTAACTAAAAATAATTATTATTTAGTTAGTTAGCAACAATTATTTTAATTTTTAATTTATTTTTAACTTGTGTAAAATTGACCTTAAGCTCTTATTTGTTGTATGAGAAAATACTTTGACATTTTCCACAATTTCTCATAATCTTTGCAATTATTTCTTAGTTTATGGTATTATAGCAACTTAATCCTAATTGAGTTTTGGTTGGGTCGGTCGTGCTAGGCCCAGGTTCAGGCACAGAACGGCGCGTGGGCCGATCGGCCCATTGATGGACAATGACCTAAACCTAGCAGGTATTTCTTATATAAGGTATTACCTCACCATGATACAGGTATGACATTAGAATCTTGATATACTCTATTCATAGCCACCAAAATTCTCACTAAAAGACTAACTTGAGCGTCGGAGGGGCTTGCCGGCAATCAACCCCCGACGTGCCTTTTGTTGTTTTGCAGGTATTCTAGCCAAAGCTGTTCAGAATCACGGATCCAAATAACGACGTCCAGCCCCAGCAGATTCAGACAGAACCAGTTGGCGCCCACCGTGGGGCCGGGCGTCAGGGCACCACGTCCAGAAGCACTCAGATCAGTCAGGCAACAACAGCCAATCCTGATGTAGCCGCTATCGCGGCACTTGCATTGCAACAAATGGACTTGCGATTACCTGCCGCCCTTCCGTTGATGCACCATGATCCCCAGATACGTCCTCCACCTATCACCCAAAACCCTAGCGCAGATGAGCTACCGCCGAATAACCACACACAATCTTCATACCCAGATGATCAACCACAGCCTCAAAATCGAGATCAAGAAGAACAGAGCGTAGCCCTAGAGGACAATGCCGGAACTAATTCGCACCCTCACATTTAGCACCCCCTAAACACAAATTCCCCTGCACCACAACAAATCTCCCTCACCCAAAGACAAATAGAGGAAGCGACTGACTTATTGATTCACCAAATCTTACAGTCTCAACCAGAACAGCAGCAAACCCCCGCTCGGCAGATTGGTGTGATGGCCGATCACCACTCTGCTGAAGCCCTAGAAAAAATCGTGGACGATCGAATCAATATGGTCATGAATTCCCGTCCGGATCAACCATCAACACAGTACATCTCTCCTTTCATCTCGGAGATCTTGAATAGCCCCCCAGCGGTCGGTACTAAGATACCAACACCTGAAAAATATACTGAAAAGACCGACTCCCTCGATTATCTGCAGCACTTTCAATCGATGATGAACTTACATTACGTTCCTGATGCCATTCAATGTAAGGCCTTCTGCACAGCCTTCCAAGAAGGAGCCGAAGATGGTTCAACAGCTTACCCCCACATTGCATAACCAGCTTTGAGGATTTTAAGCTGATGTTCCTCAACCAGTTTGCTACAAGTAAACGGTCGCAGAAGACTGCCTTAGAAGTGATGCAGTTGACCCAAGGAAGGAACGAAAGTTTACGGGAGTTCATCACTCGGTTCAACAATGAAGCTGTTGAAGTCCTTGATCTCACCTGCTCGTCCATGTTGGCCGCCCTTATGAGCAACACGAGGGATGAAGAGTTCAAGAAATCATTGGCCCTCAATCAGCCTAAATCTATTCAAGAGATAAGAAATCGGGCGGATAAGTATATCCAGCTAGAGGAAATGTTGAAAAACACAAAACGCAAAGCAGATGACCGCTGGCCAAGTGGCAGAACAGATGATTCGCACAAGCGACAGAAAGATCAGTCTAGCTAGAGGAAGCTGACCGATCGAAAGGACCAACGGCGAGAATCCTTCACTCCGCTCAACAGGCGATATGCGGAAGTACTGGAGGTCATGAGAGCAGAAGGGGAATCCCTCCAAGAACCCAATAAATTGAAAACTCACCTCGAAAAAAGGGATTCTTCTTTATATTATCGTTTCCATAGAGACGTCGGTCATGACACGGAGGATTGTTGGGACTTAAAGAAAGAAATCGAACTCCTTATCCAAAGAGGAAGGCTGGGTAG
>JAOSBM010000204.1:20441195-20464949 GCA_027568955.1 Erythroxylum tenue | reverse complement strand
CTACCGGTTATCAATTGGTCTGCCACTCGGCATTTTTCCTTGTCCGGAATTTATCTCAGAAAAATTCCAGAAAAATTCCTAAAATTCTCTAAAATTATAAAATCAATAATGACATTTTCCAAATAAATTTGCAAGATCAATAACCCATAGTTCACCAATAAATCACATTTCCAATTATACCGAAAATGCCAATGTATGCATGTACAACTATTTCATGTGCAACCAATTCAATTTTCACAAGATAAATGTATCATATAATACATGAACATGCAATTGTAATGACTAACCCTCACTGAACACTCATAATTACCAATTTAGCCTTCCCGTCGGAACCGGGATGTTACAACTCTGGTACCTAACCATCAATGCAGGACATCCCAAGACCCAGGATGCCTTGATACCTGCTCCACGAACAGGTACCTAACCACAACTCGCTCGTATCTCAACAACCTATCAATCTATGACCATCAAATATAGCCTATCTTTGGCAAGCCATAAATTCATAATTTCAATAATCTATTCTCAAACCATTATAATCCAATCTTTATTTAATTTCATGAACGTAATTTATCCTACCATAATTTTCTTAATTATACACATGCACAACTAAAAAATATAAATATTATATGTTTCGCCAAATTATTTGGCAATACACATCATAACATATAACAAAATATAAGCATTAAATATTTTGTACCTTGTCAATTATTTATTTAATAAATAAAATCCTTAAAAAATTCATATATTTCAAAATTTTATGTATGCAATTATTAATTATTTAATTAATTAGTTACTAATTTAAAATATTATTTATTGTAAAATAATTTATTAATAATAAAAATTCACAATTTTTATGAACCGTACACAAATATAAAGGTACATGTTAAGGTTCTCCTTACTAGATTTTTAGACTCAAATATTTTAATCAGTCTAATCTACTTCCTAATACATCATTTGGACTTAGACATTTATAAAATTATATTATATTATATTTAAGAAAAATTTTAACCCAGTTACGCTTAATAATAAAAAAATTACCCCTTTTTAACCACTTTATTCGTAATTATTAGCAATTCCTTTATCTTACTACCACAATTACTAAAATACCCTTAATTATTAAAAAATTCTTATTTTACATATACATTCTTTTATTATTACTAAAATGCACTTCTAGGTTTTAAATTCTTATTTTACCCTTAAATATTTATATTTCCTATTTTTCATCTTAATAGATCTTAAATTTTTCTAAAAAAAATTTCCTGTTCACCCTTTCCTCTTCTCAACGCTCTTCTTTTTCTCATTTTTTTAGCTACCTTTTCTCCATTTTGTTTTCTTTTTAATTTCATCAAATTGTTATCACAAATAATCACAACATAATTCCAACTAAAAACTAGTTTCGGATGATTAAAAATCATGATGGAATTTAGATAGAAATCTTACATACTTGAAGTTTTATTCCATTTCTATAAATTTTTAGGTTATTAATCTCCATGATTTTCTTTTTAATCTACTATAAAACAAACAAAATGAGAAAATATACGAGAAAAGCTTCAAATACAAGAGAAAGATGATATTTTTGGATACTTACCAACTGAAAAAATGGGGAAGAACAAGAAAAAAAGTTATTTTTGTTTGTTTTCTTCCGACTTACTTGCTACTTTTATATCTCTACTCCTCTCTTTAAGCTTTCATTAACGTTTGGGTTTATGGACTTTACATGACTTATTTTAACCATCCGTGGTTAACAAATCCAAAAATTTAGAGTCTTATATAATTTTTGGTTCAATCCGCAAATTGAACCTCTAATCTCTAGCACTAGACGACTCTTTAGGGCACTCCGGCAAGGGCTTAAGTCAGAGTATCAGTAAAAAGCAATTGTATTAATAGGCTAGATGGTATTTGTAAAAGGAATGAGGGTTGGAAATTGGAATTTAGGAAAGAGGCTAAAGTCCAGAAAAATTATGTAGTGCGCCAATCACCATCAGGCACCAGACCTGACTGAACCTCCACAATTTGGGTAAATGAGAAGACAAGTACTGGGACTCAACGGAGAGCGAGAACACTTCACGAGTAGTGTTCTTCAACTTTTAGGACCATCACAAATGGGACCAACTTAAAGGAGTATAGGTTAACTAGCTGAGATACACAACCACAGGGCTTGTGTTGTGATAGGTTTTCCTTTCCTTGGTCGAGAAACACCGGCCAACCAGCCCACTTGAGATGCCCCCAAATTATTCTAAAAATCATATTTTCTGTTTCTTTTATATATATATATATATATAATTTTGACTAAACTTAAAGTCTAATGAATTGTCAGCTTTCAGGTACAGTTTCACTATCAGCCCACCGGGCACATGCAGGCCCCTAATTCACCTGTTTTAAGATGCATATTAATTGCTTGGACTGCCATGTCAGATCCCGCTTCGAGCACACAAACTAACCCACTTCCAGGCGGATGCATCCTTCTAATGACAAAAATGACAGAATGTCGATGCTAAGTTAAGATGACAAATTAATTAGAATCTTACATTTTTTTTTGGTCTCATACTAGGATATCTACCGGTGAATTCAGTGACTAATCCTCTAGTTGGTTTGTAGGCACATCACAGGATGAGACAGTTGGCCCAAGAATTTAAGGCTGCTATATACCTAAAGCCAACGATCGAATCATTGACTTTTGGTTAAGGATGGATGAGTCCTTGCCACTCAACCACATCCCTTAGATTTAGAATTATACAATTTAATACAACATTTGTGCATAATCTTACAAAAATCAGAAATAACTAGTGAGTAAAGCATACTTTACTTAATACTATAAGACAAATTTGTTGGAAAATCAAAATAATTACAATTTTTTTTTGTAATTGCTTTTTTAAAAACCAAGATCTCTTAAAATTTTATAATATGATTAACATATAAATCAAAACAAAGTATAAATGATAATTCGTACCTTATTCTAAAATTTAATCATTTTCTTATCTTATCGTACTTTACGAGCTGTTTATGAAATCAACTCATCTCAACCACAATAATAGCAAAATTGTCCGACTTTTAATAGTATCCATAGATAAAGTTAAGATAATTTTGTAACTATTACGGAGAGAGTTATGAAAAAAGTCCTAGCTCGCTTAGAGTTTAAGCTTATTTATAATAATTTTTAGACATTATTGTAATTTAATTGAAATTAAATTTTAATTAGAATTATCTAATTACAAATAATTCTAATTAAATATCAATTATACTCAAATATGAGCTAATATTCCTTACTGAACTTTATTTATTAACTCATATTTAATCATAACATTTCTCAAACTTTGCAATTGAGTCCAACTTGATTAAAACACTTTTCTCTCTTTAATCCATTCGTGAGTGTGACTAATTAAATTTTTAAATATATTGGCAGTGGATATAAATTATTACCTGAAATCATATTTAGGATTAGATAAATAAAACTCCTTTAATTTATTTTTAATTTTCTAATCAAACAATTTATATCTATAGATTAAGATTGACATATAGTAATATGTCATGATCACCTAAATATTTAAAATATCAAATTTGTTTTGACTAACTTTTCTATGCATGATTTTTTGGTTTAATCCTTTTAATATATAATGTTTCGATTGAACATAGAGTATGTAACTAATGTTTTCTCTATTATAATATTAGTTCTCCGATATTGACATTTGTAAGATTAGATCCTGGCCTTTAAAAAATATGATTGGACTAAATAGATTTAAGACGGTATATTATTTTAGTGATACCATAAGATAATTTAGAATATATTTAGTGGCGGCTTTTTTGTATTGGACTTAAATCATATTTTAAATAGTTTGCTAAATTTTGATGTCACAAAAGTATAATTAACTGGGTGTAAACCAATAACATTCTCTCCTTTTATAATGATTATAATATGCTACTTTTTATTTTAAAACCTAAATTTTCCTCATATCTTTTGAGACTATCTTGCAGTAATTACTAATTACACACAATTCTAAACATATACCTTGGTTCTACAAATAAGAAAAACAGTATCAAATCTGGATCTCTCGATATTCTTATCTTACTCGGACATAATAATTAATTTACTGTACAGTTCGAGGACTATGATGATTGACGAGGTCAATTATTGCGGATTCTGATTTATGACACAAAATCTTCCAACGATTTCAATCATAGAGCTCATGGGCAGATTTTTTAAAAAAAGAAAGTTGTGTCGTGATTCTTTAGAGTAATTTTTAAAATTATTCATAAAAATTATTTAAATTTCTTTGTACAATTTATCTAAAATATTTGTCTAAATTTATAAATCCTGTCAAATTCGACTCTAAATTTTTTGTCAAATATTATGATGTCTTATTCTGTTCTATAAATTTTAACCATTTATTTATACAAATATCGTATTTATTTATAAAATATAATAAAATATCATAACATTAAACAGAATATCTAAATCCAGTCAAATTCATCGTTAATAGCAAAAGCCAAAGGTGCAGGATATGTTAAACAAAAGAATAACTGCTCGACGATCATGACCTACAAAATTATTGCCAGTTACAAATTGCAATGCTTTAGTTATCCTTCTTCTCGATCTATCTATCTATCATACACGAGACATCTCGCTTAGATATTTTCTCTACGTTATTTTTTTAAATTCATAATCAATGTCAAAAATAATCAAATTAATTTAGCTAGTTAGATCACAAAAATCTTAAATTCATTAATTTTTCAGTTCTATTTATTTTAATAATAATTATTAAAAATTGATGATTAATTAGCTAATCAATTAGTTTTTATAAATCCATCAATTTTATAAATTAGTTAGTTTTATTTAATAATCTCTTTTTTCAACTAAAATTTAATTACTTCGATGAATAAATATAATCTCTTTCTTTAATTATATTTAAAATTTTCAATTTTAATTAATATTTATTATTTTATAACGGTATAATATAATATTAATTGAATCCTTAAACTTTAAATCTCTTATATTATAGGTTTTAATTTATCATTCAATAACAAAATGTAAAATCTTATTATGCCAGTTTGGAATTTCCATCGTACACCTAGAAGGAGGTGGATTATTCAAAGGATTTACAATATAAATGAACTAATTTAGTTACCGTATTTAAAATTTTTTAAGTGAGAGTATCTTATAATTGCTGTGGAATCTCTAGACATAAAATAAAATGAATGCATTGAAATTATTCGATCAATTGCTTTTACAACTTTTTAATATATTTAATATTTAAATATATTTTGTAATAATATATCAACATATTTTCATTTAATTAGTCTCCATATTTAACACTGATTTATGTTGTAAATTAATGTGGATCTTTCCTTTTTTGTAGTAAATAAAACATTTATAGATTATTGCTAATTTCTTTTGCTATTAAAAAATGATATTAAAATTGTATATGTTACCATCAATTGAGTATTACGTATAAAAATTAAATCCTACGTGACAAGATAACAAACAAGCATTTTCTCTGTTTTTATTTTTCATAAATTGACATAAATACATATTTAAGACTGGAATAGGATAGGAATTTGGAAATGTCCAAAATACTTTAATTAATTGGCGCCTTCATACCCATGGCAGTATTTTGCTAATTCAGACGGTCCAAACTCCAAACATGATTTCCGGAGATAAGGCACCTTTTTCTCCATTCAAATTGGAACACGCGCCTATATAGCGATGATAGTATTTTGTATTGAGATTGACAATTCGGAGCTATTTGTCAATTTCGTTAATACAATATTTTAAATTGAGATTGACAATTTGGAACAATTTGTCAATTTCGTTAATACATATATCAAAAATTATGTTTGTATATATATTACCTGGAAGAGGGTCATTACTTATACGTAATTATTTTTTTATAATTTATAAAAAGACCATTTTTATAAGTCAAACATACGAGATTTTGATCAATTATTCTAAAGCTCAGCTAAGTTTAACTCCTTAATGACCTCAAATTGAATTGCCTTATAGTAATTACAATTGGGATGGGAATTGCACGGCCACGGAGAGTAAACAGAAATGGTCCAATTGCAGCTTTCAACTTGTCGACTACAGGCTAAAGTGGGCACAGTGTAGTAAAAGTGGGTCCCGGAGACCACGCAAGGCATGTGCATATCTATAAACGGAAGTACGTAAAGGAAAAAGAAATGAAACGGGAACCAACTCGCAAGCCGCCCAAAATTAAATATGTTTTCTTTTATTTCGGTGCTATAACTTTATGTTACTTTTATATATGCGTATGTATCATTTTGGTTGTTAAATCAAATTAGATTGAGTTAATATAAGTATAATTATTAAATAATTGGTTTGCTTTCAAAGCCGTAACGTGACATCTATTATCATATAGGGGACACGTGGAGCGGAAGTCCATTTGCTAAAAGGCATCAGCCACGTGGGGAAGGGGATGGGTTCTTTGTTAAAACATCAAAATTCAAAACAGTCCCCACTTTTCCAATTTTCGCTCAACAGCTTTTTGTTTGTGTCAGTCTGGAGGGAAAAGGATCCTCAAAGAACAAAGGCAGAGTTTGCAAGTCCTTTTTTAATCAATAAAAATGAGATTTAATAGGACTATTGGTCATCGACATGTTTATCAAGAAATTAACAGATGTACTGATTGACTTGCTGCTCATATAGATCATTTTATTGTCGGTCTTACTCTTTTTGATACTACACCTCTTAGGTGCCAACGCCTTCTTGATGAGAATATTTCGGGGACCTGCTTTCTCAAATTTGTTACGTAACTTTTATGTTTTTCTCCTTTTATAAAAAAAATAAAAAATAATAACTAGTAAGTATTCTAAAAGTGAAATTGTAAAGACACATGGTATTCTTTTAAAAGTAGTAAATACATACGCTCATCACCTAATTTTAAACTTCAAACATTAAGGAACAAAAGAGAGCCCACCAAATGCAACCCCAATTAAGGAAGGTAAGATCAAATTTTCAGGTCCTTATTGTTAGGAGGCAGTTAACCGTCATAATTGGCACCAAAACTTAATAAGCTTCACTGGCAAGCGAGGTAATCACTAATTAGGTAAGTGATAATTCAATTTTAAAAGATTAAAACCGCGGGTTGTTTCAAACCGAAGGCTAATTGTAACTAATTAATAATAATTGGGTTACTCAGAGAGCAGTTAACAGAAAGCTACAGGCCAACTCTAATGGACGCCATAACCACTCTATTGTAATAGCTCCTTCCCTTTATATTTGGCTCCGTCTCGTAGTCGTAACAATCACATGTCCAAAACGACATCTCTTATGTGCGTAGTTAGTGAGCCAGCTAGAAGAGAGAGAAGACGAAGCTTTGACTTCTCGCCAAATCTCTGTTGCTCTGTTATTCAGACTGCTCGATCCATTGGTTTGTTCTCTGTTTGTTTGTACCTTGGTGTCTGCTTTTGTGATGTTTTTGGCTGTGATTACGGAAATGTGTGGTGGATTTGATCCGGAAAAGTTCTCGAGTCAAAAAAGATACGGTTACTACATTTTGATCCGTCTCAAGTTTGATGGCTCATTTTAGTTGCTAGTGCTTCACATTTTCGGTTTTCTCAGAAAAAATGCATAAAACTCCAAAAGATTGCGAGTGTTTCTGCTATGGAACTATATTTTGAGGGTTGAGGTTAACCAAAATTGAGATTTCTGTGATTGTTGCAGAGTTAAGTTCAAAAATGTTATAAAAAGGGATCGAAACAGCCAAAGGAAAAAGCTTCCCAGTTTGGAATTTCTTCACATGAAAGTAGTGAAGATTCTTGGAGAAGTCTGAAACCTTCCTTGAAAGGGACTCTGAATTCTCAATCACCAAGGTAAAATTGAAAAAAAAAGAAGAGAGGTATTTTTGTTCTTTGTTTTGGTTTTTGCGGTTTCGTTCTGCCGAGAAAGTTTTTTAATTTGGAAATGCTCTAAGGTAACATGAGAAGAAGTCTTTGACAGACTGTTACTGGGGACCATTTAGGAAAACTCCAAATTATGCTAAATAATTAGACAAGCCACCGTCTGTTTGACTTGCGAATCATAGCTTATGAATTGTCATATGTACTTGGCCATGAATCGTGACGTTTTCTTTAATATAGTGAGAAATGTCTGCAAAAGATGTCCGGAATTCTGTCGGTGAATTTAGCACTAACCCATGATTAGTTTGTTGATGTAGATTATTGTGGGTGTTTAAGGTTCACTGGCCCTTGTGTTTTGTCGGTACCACTCAACATAGTTGTTTTATTAAACTAATCTCGACCACAACGCATTGACTGGATAAGTAGAGAAAAAGCTTGTCATTTATTTATGGTCCATATGAAGATGAATTGACTTCCCTGTATGGTATATTCTCTAATCTTGTTCCCAGAACAGGTGAGAAATGGGTGTGGCTTATGAGGAAGAGCCAATGCAGAGGCCAACAGGAGATGTGGAGAAGATTTTTGTTTCAGTTCGTCTACGACCTTTGAGTGAGAAGGAGATTGCTAGAAATGATGTGTCAGATTGGGAATGTATCAATGATACTACCATCATGTACAGGAACAATCTTTCAGTTTCAGAGAGGTCCATGTACCCAACTGTCTACACATTTGGTGAGAAGTTCTTTGTTTTTTCTTTTTCAAAAGTATCGACCAGTTTTACTTATTTCCCTTGCAACGGCATCTCAATTGTTTATCCTGTATCTAAGTTTTCCGGTCTTCGTATTCTGTTACTACTGAAATGATTGATGTCATGTTCTACATTTTGAGTTTTATTGTAGTAGTGTGAATTTTACTTTCTTTAAGCAAATCTTTTGGAAGCTGTTCAAAATCATAGGAGTCTTTCCTTTCACTTTTCTATTTTTCTGCCCCTGGGTTGTCCATAATGCTAACTTCTTTTTGGTTTTATTCCATTTTTTCTTTCTTTGTTGTTGGCTGCAGACAGAGTATTTAGTCCTGATTGTTCTACAAGGCAAGTGTACGAGCAAGGAGCCAAGGAAGTTGTTCTTTCTGGTGTCAGTGGTATAAATTGTAAGTACATATCTTTTTATTGGCTCAATTTGTTTCTTGGACTACACTCTGATCTCCATCTTTACCTTTATTTGCTAAACCTTATCAGTTTAACTGATACATTGCTTTCAGCAAGTGTATTTGCATATGGACAAACGAGTAGTGGAAAGACATATACCATGAGTGGAATTACCGAATACACTGTGGCAGATATCTATGATTACATAGAGAAGGTAATGTATTATCATACTTGTTACCCTAAATCCTGTGTTCACTTAAAATCCCTTGGACTTCCCTTGATTGAGAAAACTTGTGGTTTTCCTTTCTTATAGCACAAGGAAAGAGAATTTGTCTTGAAATTCTCTGCTTTGGAGATCTACAATGAGTCTGTTAGAGACCTCCTTAGTACTGACACTACCCCTTTACGACTTCTTGATGATCCAGAGGTAATTCTCATTCCAAGTCTGGTGAGGTACTGCTTTTATAGTTTCTTATTGAAATAACAACTTTGTGAACAGAGAGGAACTGTTGTTGAGAAACTCTCGGAGGAAACTATACGGGACTGGAGTCATTTTCAAGAACTTCTTTCTTTTTGTGAAGGTAAGTCAGGCTCTTAACTATCTTACTTTTAAGTCAGGCCCTTCACTATCTTACTTTCACTAGATGATTGGTTACTGCATACTCAACCCATCCCTGGTGCTTTTTACAGCTCAAAGACAAATAGGCGAGACTTCCTTAAATGAAACAAGCTCTAGATCGCATCAGATTCTGAGACTGGTAAGATTGAGTAGTTATTTCATTATGAATTCTCAAATCCCTACTGTTCTTACTCACTCTGTGTGCATGACAGGCAATTGAAAGTTCTGCACGTGAATTTTTAGGCAATGACAAATCAAGCACCCTTATGGCCATTGTGGTATGATTCATTGGATTGTTCGTTAGTTGACTTAGTAAACCTGACAGCTTTAGCAGCTGTTTTGATCGTTATTTTCTCGACAGAATTTTGTTGATTTGGCGGGAAGTGAGCGTGCATCCCAGACATTATCAGCTGGCGTGAGGTTGAAAGAAGGTTGCCATATAAATCGCAGCTTATTGACATTGGGGACTGTCATCCGTAAATTAAGGTTGGTCTACAGAAAATGTCAAATGTCAAATTTCATATTTCAGTGGTACTGGAGGAGTATGTTAGTGGACTCTGCCTTATGAAACCATTTTGTTGGGATTCAAGCTTAAGCATTCAAGTTAAACTCTTACATTTGCATGTTTGTAATACTTGAGTTTTGCTTTAATCCAGTTGTATGAATACCTGCCTTGAAACTTGAATTATCTGCCCAATCTTTTTTTTGCAGCAACCAGGAATGATGTAATTATCAAAATAAAATACTCTTCTATAGCTCACTGATGAATTTTTTCAGTATTCCCTAGGAAAACACTGGACCTCATCTCTGTGTATTTCACCTTAATATGGAAAGAAATGAAGAGCCACGCTGGTGAATTTATACATTACCAAGTATGACTTGTCAAATTGCCACAGGCTAAATGCGTCAACAGCGTATGGATTGTGGCACATGTGGCTAGGGACATGATAGCAACAGTGGCAGTGATAGTCTGTTATGAACTTGTTTGATTAGTTGAAATTTCACCAATTTTCATTAGGATTAAATCCGCTCAAGTTCAGTCACATGTGGCCTCTCATTGATTATTCTTAAACTGTTCAAAAGTTGTTAAGCGTACATAAAATCATTTATTCTACAATCGACAAAGCAATGTGCTAGAAATTGTCTCCTGTGGCATTAGCTTAGGTGTTCATCTTGCATTGAATTAGGCTAATTGTTTGACTGACGCCATCTTAAGTTGGCACTGTCTTCCCTGAACTTCAATTTCTGAAGTTTTCCTGGGCTGTCATCAATTACGGCTGTGAACTACCTCCCTTGACATTTGCACAGGTCACCCCAGCTTGAACCTAATTGTCAGATCTGCTTCTCATAAATGTTTTGTTGGGTGCAGCAAAGGAAGAAATGGACACATTCCTTTTAGAGACTCAAAGTTGACTCGCATCCTGCAGTCTTCCTTGGGAGGCAATGCCAGGACTGCCGTTATCTGTACCATGAGCCCTGCCAGAACCCATGTTGAGCAGTCTAGAAATACCCTCTTGTTTGCCAGTTGTGCTAAGGAAGTTTCAACTAATGCACAGGTCAATGTAGTAATGTCAGATAAAGCTTTGGTAAAGCAACTACAGAGAGAACTGGCTAGATTGGAAAACGAGTTAAGAAATGCAGGACCAAATAGTGTTGGATCAGATTCCACTGCTTTGTTAAGAGAGAAAGACCTTCAGATTGAAAAGGTGACAAATGCCCCTCCAAAATGGCTGTTTCATAGCTATTAGGTCTCTTAAGCATTGGCATAGTCTCACATCATATCAAGATTTTGGTTTCAGCAAGAATTTGTATGAAATGTTTTCCATAGTGTTTAGCAAGATAACAAGGTATTTGAGCATCAAAACAAAGGTTTATTTGCATTACACACGCTGTTTGGAGCACAGTTCAAGACTTCTTTTATATCTGCCTATTTCTGCACTATATGTGATTTTAATGATAATAAACACAAAAGATTAATACTGTCTGGATGGATCCTTATGTGGAATTGTTTCCAGAATCAGCCATCTTCTGTTCTAGCGCTCTCTTCTTTTGCTGAAGTTTTCATAGGGATACTAGTGGCACAATATTGCTCCAATCTCTGTTAGATTTTAATTTTACGGAGTTTTATAGTAACGGTGGTGACATTTCAGTGGCGTGTCAAAGTTAACTGCTTTCTTGTTGACTGAACCCTTAATCTTTTAGCTTTTTCTAAGTGCAGCTAAGGAAGGAAGTTGCAGAGCTTAGTCAACAATTGCATGCTGTTCAGTCTCGAGTTCAGGATCTGGTAGAGGCAGCTGAAGAACATACACCTTCAGTAAGGGTATCTACTTGTTTCTCTTATTCTTTCTGCCTTACTGGTTTCAAATTGACTTGTTCATGTAAATGAAGGACCAATTTCATCCCAAAGTATCTTGCGTATACAATTGATCTCTTCTTTTCATTTCCAGGTAGATGCAGATTGTCACTATCCTAAACTTCGAGTGCGTCATTCATGGAGATCTGAAAATTCAATATCATATTCACCAGTTTCAGAGTATCCCCAAACCGTAGATGTTGGTCTTAGGTCTTTCAGTGCATCTCAGTTCTCAGATGTGCAGAGTAGTTGCAGTTCTGAGGGGCAATACATTCAGTTAATTGAACTAGAAGATAATTTTCCTCAAACAAACTCATCTCCTGAGCTTTCTATCAGAACCACTAGTTATGGTCATGACAATCATGGGGACGACGGTGAACAGCAGACTAACAACATTTCTGGCGATTTATGCAAGGATGTTCAGTGTATAGAGAAGGAAGAGTCAAGCACAAATAGATGTGGAAATGTGACATTTTCAAGTCCTAGCTCAGATGGATATGTGAGCTCTAATGCTCCATCTACTCTTTCAAAGAAGATCAACTCAGAATTGACCGAGGTTGAGAACGAGGATAAAGAAAATGAAGTAGAGTTACCCCAACAGAAGGATCTGGTGGGGTTGACTGACTTATATTCTGCGTTTGTCATACCATCTCCCGAAAAACCATTACCATGCCTTATGGAAGAAGACATATCGATCTATAAAAGCTTGAACTTGATCAGGAGTAGGAGCTGCAGGGCAAGACTTATGGATGATTTGTCCACATGGTGGCTTGAGGAGGGAGAAAGGAATGATAGCACACCACCTATAGGTCTTGAGAAAGATTTTATTTGGAAACCTCAAGGTTATCAAAGAAAAGTTTCTGCTTTGAAATTTGATCTTGGAAATGACATAGTACCTACAAACGTTTCCCAGGCTTCTGTGACCAGTGCTGACGATGATGACTGTAAAGTGCAGAGAGCAGAACCTCCAACAGATTGGCTGAATAGCAGTGTCAGTAACTCAGGTGCCGAAATCATGCTCATGGATGATCCTTCAGTGAGTTCTTTTGTTTCCCATTTCACCAATCATTTCTTTATGATAGCTCAAACTATGGTTATGAAATGTAAAAGAGAATTTTAAGAAATTAGTTCCACACCTTTTCTCTGTTTTTATCTCTAGTTGTGGATTTCTTTTGAAAGATGGACATGGAAATGATTGGTATGCTATGCTTTGCTCATAAACAGGTATAATCTTACTGTCACTACCAAATCCAAAATTGGCAATGAAAGTATTTGCAAATAATTATCCCCATTTGCACTTTATTAAAGTTGTTTCAGGGTGGGGCCAGGGAGTGGGGTTGAGTGTTAACAGTGTATGTATCTACACTATGCCTCACTGGGTGGCTTGTTGATCGTTTAACTAGTTACACATTTTATACTGATTCTCTTGGTCTGTAGGTGCAAGACTCGAAAATGAATTCTCCGGTTATAACTATGAGGAGTGTGAAAGATGTCGGTCTGGACCCAATTCCAGATGATGCAGAAAGTGCTCCAAAATGGCCTTTAGAATTCAAGAGGCTCCAGATGGAAATTATTGATCTTTGGCATGCTTGCAATGTCTCACTGGTTCACAGGTCCTACTTCTTTTTGCTGTTTAAAGGTGATCCAACTGATTCATTTTATATGGAGGTAGAGCTCAGAAGACTATCCTTCCTGAAGGAGACATTTTCCCAGGGTAAAAAAGCCATGGTTGATGGACGAATACTAACATTTCCTTCCAGGTACATAATTGGAAACTGAATATTATGTATATGTTTCTGGAACAAAGATAGCTTATTAGATATTTTTTGATCAATAGCTAACTAGATTTCCTTCTTTAACAGCAAGAGGGCTCTGAATCAAGAGAAACGAATGCTGTGCATGGAAATGCAGAAGAGGCTTTCTAGAGAAGAGAGAGAGAATCTGTTCTTGAAGTGGGGGGTTGCTCTGAATTCAAGCCATAGAAGGTTGCAGCTGGCCAATCGCTTGTGGACAAACACAACCAACATGGACCAAATCTCTGAGAGTGCCTCCCTTGTTGCAAAGCTAGTTGGTTTTGAAGAGCAGGCAGAGACTTTGAAGGAGATGTTTGGATTGCTCAATTTCACACCAAACTACCAAGGCTCTAAGAGATCTTCTTTATGGAGGCGCACTGTAATGTCTTTCTTGTAATCCTGTATGTGTGGAGACCCTATATTAGGTTTTTTTTTTTTTTTGGGTGGCTAATTGATGGTTCCTGCGTTTCCATTATGAATGGATTGCCTCTGAAGGTGTTTTTGCTTGCATCCTCTGATTTTAATAGTAATTGTTAGTGACCAAGATTGTAAATCTGCCCATACTAGGATTAACTTATGTAATTCCAGTGTAGTGCTTCCTGTGTCATCTTTTGAGTTTAAACTGTAGTATTTGGTAGCTAGTAATCAAATCAAATAAGAATGTTGATATAGTGTCTGAAATCTCCACCTGTTTTGGCTCCTATCTTATCTTTAGATGGAAGGCTTCAGATATTCTTTCCCCATTTGAAATACATGCTATGTCAGTATTCAAGGCTTCAAGCCACAACAGCATTCATCTAATTTAACATTCCCAAGTCCAAAACTCTGAACTTGGTAAGTTCTTGAGTTCTGTTAAGATGGATTAAGGCTGACAAAATCGCATGTTTCTTGAATCACTTTGACTTATGCCCAAACTTGATCCACTGAAATGAAGATATAAAGGGAAAATCCAACTAAGTACATCAATAAGGAGTTGTTCATGATTTTCTTTAGTTTCAACACTGCTGGTGTTTCTGAATGAACAACTGCCATGTTCTAGCATTTTCTTTTCAATTCCGCTCTTTAATAACAGAACAACATCTCAATCATAATAGTAAACATGAACTGCAAGAAATGAAGTTTGACTAATTTCATGCACTTTCAGCATCTGCAAAAGCGATTAACACAAGGCTCTCGGTTTGAGTTGGGTGAGTGGCAACGACGCTGATTCACTAGACGTGCAAGTTCACTTAGACTGGTCCATAACCTGCTAATAACTGTTATCCTTTTTGCATTAAGTATTAATAAGTTATTTTAAAAATAATAACTTAAAATTAAGTGGTATATTTGGTTTAATTAATTAAAAAACATTTTAAGATGAAGCGAATTGCATTCCACCAGAAAGACAGAAATGAATAGGAGTTTGCATGCGTAGACAGGTTGGTCCACTATTGATTATTTTCCAAAAATGTTAAAAGGTAATTTTGTCTTTTACCCTGATCAATATACAACAGAGTACAGACATGGCATTATTGCTAAAAGTATAGTCACATAATTTGTCATGCCTAATATTAATAACAAGCTTTTAAAAGTAATCAAAATGTCTGGACAGCGACAGCCATCCCTCTGAAAGTTGTATTACTTTTCCTCCGTCCCGCTAGTCGAAATTGGCACCCATTAGTGAAAGCAACCAATTTGATGCTGGACCCTTGCTGTGGGGCCTGCTTTGGTTTGATCACATAATCTCAGTCCAGGTTCAGGTTCAAGTTCAAGTTCAGGTTCAGTTGAAGTTCAGCTTACGCTTGTGCTACACGGGGTAACGTAGCTAGTAGCTAGTAGCTTGCTTTTCGTAACCCCAAAAAGTTCATTAATCCAAGCAATTTCCTTATCTAATCTCTTTATAATTGGTGCCGTTTTGACCATTGGATCCAACAGTTACAAAGTGAAAAGCTCGAGAGGAGGAGATACGGATCAATCACAAAGTCCTGAAGGAAAATGCTGACAAAAAGCGTTTTGTTTATTAAACCATATTTACTGCGATACGAATCGATCAGTCAAATGTAATTAATTACTCACACACCGAAACAGAAATAATATGAATGGATCAAACACTTACTCTTCATAAATAACATTATAAAGGTCAAAGACCAGACCAGAGAGGGCCCAATGATGACATTAACATCAAATCTAATCTACCTTTTATTAAATCTAATTTAAAATATTTATTGAGCGCAGGAGGAGGAGGACGGAAACAGAAAGAGGGATTCTGTCTCTGTTAAGAAATCTCAAAAAGCCTCAGTTTCTGTAGTTGTGTGTTTCCTAGTGTTGTTGTGGGTCTCTTTCTCTAACACAATCACTGCAGCCAACACCATTGCGCACCATATGGCTACCCAACTTATCTTTTCGTCCGCCAACTCTGTCTTCTCCTCTCTGCTACAATACGCTCCCTATGCAGCCTCCCTTATCCACCACCAAACTCTGTGATTTATTTTTTCCGCTTATTCCCTCCTGATATTTGTTCAGCATGAAGATTCTTGTTTTGGTACTATTGGTGATATGCACACCCTTTTTATCCTACGCCGCCGACGACAACAATAGACTCTCAGAGATTGAAGCTCTGACCTCCTTCAAGCTCAATCTCCAAGACCCACTTGGAGCGCTCAACGACTGGGACCCCTCCACCCCCTCCGCCCCCTGCGACTGGCGTGGCGTTTTTTGCTCCGCCAACCGAGTCACGGAGCTCCGCCTCCCCCGTCTCCACCTCGCTGGAGCTATCAGTGATCAGCTCCGTAACTTGCGTATGTTGCGGAAGTTAAGTCTCAGGTCAAACTCACTCAACGGGACAATCCCTCCTTCTATCTCTAACTGCATTCTCTTAACCGCCGCCTCTTTGCAGTCCAACTCACTCTCTGGCGGCCTCCCACCTGAGTTGGGTAACCTCACCAATCTTCAAATCCTTAATGTCGCTCAAAACCGCTTTGCTGGAAAAATCTCCAGCGATCTTCCTCCTAATCTCCAGTACCTTGATATATCAGGAAACTCATTCACTGGTTCAATCCCAGCAAGTATGGCCAACTTATCACAGCTCCGACTGATCAATCTCTCGTACAACCAGTTCTCCGGCGCCATTCCTGCGAGGTTCAGCGAGCTTCAGAATCTTCAGTACCTATGGCTTGATAACAATGCGTTAGAGGGGACTTTGCCGTCAGCGATAGCTAATAGTTCTTCGCTTGTGTATTTGAGTGCAAATGGAAACTCTCTTGGAGGTGTGATTCCGGCGGGAATTGGAGCGCTTCCGAAATTGGAGGTCGTTTCTCTATCACAAAATAAGCTATCGGGGTCGCTACATTCCTCGCTGTTCTGTAATGGGTCGGTTTATCCGCCTTCGATAAGGATTTTGCAGCTGGGTTTCAACTCTTTTAATGATATTGCTGGGCCCGAGTCAGGTACTTGTTTCAGCGTCTTGCAGGTTTTGGATTTGCAGCAGAACGAGATGCGAGGTGAGTTACCCGTTTGGTTGACAAAGATTGTTACTTTGATAACGTTGGATGTTTCCGGGAACTTGTTTTCCGGTGTGATTCCACTGGAGATTGGGACCTTGACGAGGTTGAAGGAGTTAAAAATGGCTAACAACTCGTTCAGCGGAATGGTTCCGGAAGAAATCGTGCAATGCAGTTCATTGAGTGTTCTTGATCTCGAAGGCAATCTCTTTACTGGTGAAATCCCTTCATTTTTGGGTAGCATGAGAGCTTTAAAGGTGTTGTCTCTTGGTGGTAATCATTTCTCGGGTTCGGTTCCCCCAAGTTTCCGAAATCTCACACAGCTTGAGACCTTGAGTTTAAGGGGCAATAGTTTGAAAGGAAGCTTCACAGTGGAGCTTATGGGATTTAGCAACTTGACTACGTTGGACCTCAGTGGAAACAGTTTTTCCGGTAAGATTCCTGCTGACATCGGGAACTTGAGTAGGATAATATGGTTGAATCTGAGTGGGAATGCATTTTCAGGGATTATACCAGCTAGTCTGGGAAATTTATTGATGCTGAAGACTATTGATTTGAGTAAACAGAATCTATCTGGAGAGCTACCGTCTGTCATTACAGGCTTACCAAATCTTCAAGTTGTTGCCTTGCAGGAGAATAAGTTGTCTGGGGAAGTTCATGAAGGGTTCAGTAGTTTGGTCGAATTGCGTTACTTGAATCTCAGTTCCAATGTACTCTCTGGACAGATCCCGTCGACATTTGGCTTCCTTAGGTCGTTGGTTGTTCTGTCACTGTCCAAAAATCACATTTCCGGGTTAATTCCTCCAGAGCTTGGTAACTGCTCTGATATCGAAGTCCTAGAGTTGCAAGCGAATTCTTTGATTGGCCACATTCCAGCTGATCTCTCTGGCCTTTCGCATTTGAAGCTGCTTGATCTGGGTAGGAACAATTTATACGGTGAAATCCCTCCGGAGATCTCCAAATGCTCATCCTTAACTTCATTGCTATTGGACGATAACCATCTTTCAGGCAGCATACCGGACTCATTACATAATTTATACAACTTGACATCTCTGGACCTCTCTTCTAACAACTTGAGCGGAAAGATTCCTGCTAGTCTTGCACGAATTCCTGGATTGGTATACTTCAATGTGTCGAGGAATAATCTTGAAGGTGAAATTCCAATCACATTAGGTTTGAGATTCAATCAATCCGCATTTTCATATAATCAAGACCTATGTGGAAAGCCATTAGACACAAAATGTGTGGATGTTGCTGCAAGAGACAGAAGGAAAAGGTTGATTCTCTTGATTGCCGTGACTGTAGGTGGTGCTTTCCTTTTATCAATATGCTGCTGCTGCTACGTTTTCAGCCTCTTGAGGTGGCGCAAGAGGCTAAAACAGCATGCTGCCAGAGAAAAGAAACGAAGCCCAGCAAGGGCAAGTTCAACTACAAGTGGAGGAAGAAGAAGTTCGGAAAATGGTGTTCCAAAGCTTGTTATGTTCAATAACAAGATTACAGTTGCAGAAACGCTTGAAGCAACCAGACAGTTCGAAGAGGATAATGTTCTGAGCAGGACAAGGTATGGCTTGGTGTTCAAGGCATGTTACAACGACGGAATGGTGCTCTCAATACGAAGACTTCCCGACGGATCGCTAGACGAGAACATGTTTAGAAAAGAAGCTGAATTTCTAAGCAAAGTCAAGCACCGCAACTTAACAGTTCTTCGAGGCTATTATGCTGGTCCACCAGACATGAGGCTCCTAGTTTACGACTACATGCCTAACGGTAACCTCGCCACACTCCTTCAAGAAGCATCTCATCAAGATGGCCATGTCCTCAATTGGCCAATGCGTCATCTCATTGCTCTTGGAATAGCTCGTGGACTAGCATTTCTGCACACATCCAACATGATCCACGGTGATGTCAAGCCGCAGAATGTGCTATTCGACGCAGATTTTGAAGCCCATCTCTCTGATTTCGGCCTAGACCGACTCTCCATCGCAACCCCAGCAGAGCCCTCCACTTCAACAACAGTTGGCACATTGGGTTACGTCTCACCAGAAGCAGCGTTAACAGGAGAACTCACAAAAGAATCAGATGTCTACAGCTTTGGCATAGTCCTCCTCGAGCTGCTGACTGGAAAAAGGCCGGTAATGTTTGGACAAGACGAGGACATAGTGAAGTGGGTCAAGAAGCAGCTTCAGAAGGGTCAAATTACTGAACTTTTAGAGCCAGGTTTGCTTGAGCTTGATCCTGAATCATCAGAATGGGAAGAGTTTTTACTTGGAGTCAAAGTGGGACTGCTCTGCTCAGCACCCGACCCGCTTGACCGACCCATGATGTCCGACATTGTCTTCATGCTCGAAGGTTGTCGTGTCGGTCCCGATATCCCGTCATCGGCTGACCCCACCTCGCAGACGTCGCCAGTCCAACAACCCGAAACATGATCCAATGACCCGTTACTGCAGTTAATTCAGTCGTTTTTTAACCAATTTTTTAAATGTGCATGTAACAGTAGCGGTAGCCGAAATTTGTTAGAACTTTTCTTCCTCTGCTTGATTCAACTTTTTCTTTTCCCCTTTTTCCTTAATTATCGCCGGCCGACGGGACCACCGTGGGTATGGTTGAAGTCCAAAAGGCGTAGTTTATAGTCAACGAGCCCCTGTTGAAAATAATATTCGGTGAAGTGACAGATCGTGGGGTCCATTACATCCCGCCAAACGAGAGAGCTTTCACGAATAATTGTGCCACGTGGAAGCACAGTGCCTCGGGAAGGTACTTTTAAGTGGGAAAATAGCCGTTGGTTAGTCATGTAACAGACAAGACAAGCTGGCTAAAAAAGAAAGTGTCTTTTTGTAATCTTCTTGATGCCACGTGGAGTGACTGTGTTTCTCAGTGTTTGTCTTGTTGGACACGTGAAATCTTCTGACCGGTTATGATTGAATACACCCTAACCTGAAAAGAGGATGTGTTTCATTATATTCTATTCGGTAAGAGTTTATAATGGAACGACATCAAATGTAGCACAGTTTTATTGTTTGAAAAAAACTTTTATAATATAATAGTACAGAATGAGACGAAAATGAAGGGTTTTATTTTATGTTTTATTCTATTAGCAAAAATGAAAATTTTTTAATTCGGAAGATTTAGGATGTAACTAAATTAATAAATATATATTACTTAATATATTTTTAATAATTTTTTATAATACCAATTATATTTTACCCTACTCTATTAACAATCAACACCGTACAATAATATTTTTATATAATTAGAAATCAGATGAATATAATTAATAATAGAATTTTTATTATAAAATATATATATTTATAAATTTATTCTTTAATTATTTGTCAGATTGTTGCGACATGTTTTTGATAAGTCACAAATATATTTTATATAAATAAATTATTTTTAAATATAAATTAGAATAGAATAATATTTAATATAATAACATTTATTAAATAATTAATAATAATATTTTTATATAATTAATAATAAATTGTATATAATTAACAATAAAGTAATAAAAATTTATTAATGAAAAATAAAAAATATATTAAAAAATTATTGTTCTTGAAAAACAGAAGGGGGTAATAGTTTCACAAACTTTTCAATTTTACCGTCAATGTTTTTAGTACAAACAAAAACAAAAACAATCAAAAGCAAAATAATACAAAGCACCAAAAATTTAGTAATGCAGTTCGGCACATCTTATCTACGTGTGCAGGGCCCTCACCTAGCTTAATCACTTTCACCGAAATACAATAGATTTACCCAAGACTTTACTGAACTGACACCATTCAACCCTTGACACTATCCTCAACCTCACTTCTAGTTAAAGAATTTTACACCCAATAGTACGACCACCTCGTACTAACCTCAATAGAGGGTTTTCTCAATCAATCTTTCAACGAAAGAATAATAAACAAACAACTCAAGTGATCAATCAACTAAGAATAAAACAATAATATACTTGAGATAAAAGAAAAGAACATCTTTTCAAAAGGTTCAATTCTACTGAAATAAATCTGGAAGTCGTCGCAACAATAATGGATTAATTCACATAAACATGAACACGAAGCTACAGTTGCACCGATAACACATTCACTAATCAAAGTATTCACAACCCATAAAGAAATCAGTTAATAATCGTTGAGCCAATGAAGAATGATGTTGTACGTGAACGCCACACCAACAGCTCAACGTGAACATACGCTACACCAACAACTCAATACCTATTTATGGCCTCCACAATGTCGTTTGAAAAACAAAGGAAAGGTGACAAAAATCTAATATGTTTTTTCACAATTCAATTAACGCCAACTGCACATATTGTCCAGCTCACACCCACGAGATTCACTTCTCTTGTAGATGAACACACACATAATTCACTTTTGCTATGTCAACGCCTACTACACACTTAATTCCACACACACCAAATTCTCTTCTGCTATGACATAGAGACATATACGAAATTCACTTCTACTATTTTTCACAAGAAACAATTGACACACACATCCAATCTCCCACTATCTCATAATTTTCTAAACTTGGCCACACCTTTTAAAAATTCTAGCAACCACTACCTTGGCCACAAAATCAGCAACACACGCACACCATCATATCTGTCTTTTAAGAATTCAATTAACTAACCCACAGTGTTTCTCCAATATAAAAAACACTCACCCTACAACTGCGCTTTTTTCAATCTTCAATTAATGTACACAACAGCAGCTTTTGTTCCACCGCACAAGAGATTCACTTCGGCTATTGATAGGAGACGTGCACAACATAGACACACTCAAGCAAGAAGAGTCCCACTTGAAACACGCAACAACAACATCCCAATTATATCTACGCAACAACCACTTCCTTCTATTTTCTTCTCTCTCCAAAATCCACAAAATCTAGCATTAACATCATCCAATTACCAACATGTCGAGTCGAAAAACACTTCAGTTAGTAGCAAAATAATAGACTTCAATATTGTGTAGGATTCTATCATAACTAGAAGATTATCCATATAGCTTTTGAATCAAAGTCATTATCTAATTAATATCTTATATGTCTAATTAATAAATAATGCTAAAACTAATTACTTAGATATATAACATATATCTTAACAGTTCTAGTCACAACCATAACTTTAATTGTCTGTCAGTAAGTCACAGATTTTTGCTGTTTTAAAACCATAGCATTTGAGTGTTTGTGCATTTTTGGTTATAGGTCGTGTGAGAATTTTATATAAGGGTATAATCGTCATTTATTATACATTACATTCCATGTCATCTATCTTTCAAATAACATTTTATTACATTACATTATGAACCATTCCACTTTTTTAAACAACTTTTCACTATATTACGTTCTATTTCATTATAAACCATTCTATTCCGTTCTATTTCGTTAATTAATATATAACCAATCACGCTCTTTTTCTTAAGCGAGGAAGTGGGAAAGCGTAAATTCATTTTATTAAAAACATATTGCGGTGGGGTGCGTTGATCCTTCAATCATTTTGTTGATTGTCTGATTTTGTAATATTTGTCTACACCAGTGCCATTAACTTTGCATGGACCGACAAAGTTTGTATTTTTTTGGATGTTGTTTTGGCCTTTCGTTTGCCCCAATGCCTAATGCCATGGTCCGCGTGCATCATTCCGAAAAAGAGTTGTCATTTTTTATTCATAAATCAGAAAAAATAAGCTCTATCTCATAATATATGAACACAACGGTTTATATTTTCCGTTTAGACACATCGACATCTGACAGCCGAAGTAGCGTTAGGTTTGACCAGGTTAATAACTTCCGTTCAACCCACCACCCTCGACTCGGATCTAACTGCACGTTCTTCATCTACCACTGAAAATGGAGGAGGATATAACTTTGTTAAAAGCACAAGCATGCTGTTGTGAAAATGGAGCGGGAATTATGTCCAGGGTCCAATACTAGAAGTCGAGTAGGAAGAAGAATCAGGTAGCTACACAAAAAGCTTGAAATTGCAAGACTACTTTGTAAAATGAAGCAAGACATTGCTCATATTTATTTTATCAATTCCATTAAAACTCCATTATAATCAAGAATTAGTAGGGAGAAAGAGCTCCATCAAAAAGTTAACAGTAACTAGTCCAGATTACAGCGTTTTGATAGGACAGGTTAGCTGTCTCCAGCTTCATGAAAATCAAATCCACATTAAGACTATGAATCCAACAGTACGTACACATCTACATTTCTCAAGAAAATATACTGAGGAAATTGTATAACCCTGACAAAGAAGGCTCAAGAAGGAAGTGTTCTTTTATGTTGCGTTTGGTTAGCGTCTTCAGTAGATAGGGACGGGACGGGACGGAACAGGACAGAATGGAACAGAACAAGAATTGGAGACAGTGAGATGTTTGGTTGCGGTGGACAGAACAGAGATTTTTGTCTTCGTCCTGAGAACAAAAATGTGTTTGGTTGCCAAGGACAGAACAGAAAATAGTGTTAATGACGGAAATGCCCCTGTAGTATTATTATTATTATTA
>JAOSBM010000204.1:20376524-20386648 GCA_027568955.1 Erythroxylum tenue | reverse complement strand
TCATTAGGAATGATTGCGGCACTTCAATCTTCATAATTCCAATGCTAGCTACTACTACTATTCATTGTTAATGGTGTCTGAGACTCTGAGGTGATTGATAATCAACTCAAATAGACCCTGCACCAACAAGTAATCACTACTATCACCTTCAACGCCATAATTCAATATTCCCTCAAGATTAGTCCACAAGACTCGTGACTAACTTAGACTCTATGCAACACTAACCCTGTCAACAGATAAAGAGCTTCTGGTCTTTTTCACGTTCAGAAAATGTGAAGAACTGTTGGAAGGAATTGGACCTTTTCATTAGGTGACCCCGCCAAAAAGAAATGTTCACCTCAAGAGACTTGTGCAGGAGGCGAAAGCGGCCAGGGTGTGGACCAATCAGGTTCCACCAAATGAGTGCCAATGAAACTTTGTTTGACTGATCACAGACCCCGAAAAGAATGTCTGTTCTTCGTGATTCTCACATTCTCTGAAAATGTACATGCTTTGTGAACACATGGTGTCTGAGGCCTGGTCGGAGATGGTGGAGTGTGTAATATAAAATGCTTATGGGCCAACCGAGAGCATCCACGTTGAGGAGACAATGGAGGAATATGGACATGGATATAGTAATTAGTGTGATGGTTGACTGAAACCAAAAGAAGGTTTGGCCTGTTTGGAGTTTACTATGATGTAAATGATGGCACGCAGCATAGGAACTAGAACCCCACACTTGATGAGCTTTTTATCCAAGGATAAGGTGTAATACTTTTTAACAGGAACAGTTATGCCGTTTCTTGTCCTTAATGCTCGTAAATATGTTGCAAGAAACTAATTACTTGACTAGCAAAGGGGGATTAAAGTTTTGGTATTTACTAAGTGGTCCTTGAGAGAATCATAATTGAATTTGTTAGTCCTTAATAATACTTTAAAGGATGATGAATTGATTGTTTAAAAAATTTAATAAAAATTTCTAACTTAAATACTCAATTAGCAACAATTAATATAAATCAATCAAACAATTGAACAAAAAGTTAAGGAGGATAGGGCATGGATAATGTAAACCGATTTATAGTGGGAAACGGAAGGCCCATCAACATATGACCATTGCGCAGACCTTAAATCACAAGGATCCCGAGAAAAGTTTTAGCTGTAAGCTGATTCACGATGACGACTCCCATTCAAGAGTTTAGGAAGTGACCCGCAGTGAACAAAAAGCCGACCACACATTTTGGCAACCTCAAGCTTAAGAAACCCATGCATCACAATCTCCAGATATTAAACCAACCTATCTATTCCACAAGGAACTACGAGCCTAACAACATGGTAAAAGAAATACTGAAGCATCATAAACTAGATTATGAAGGTCAATGTTCTCAACCATTAACCTTAAGGGCACTAAAGATAAATGGATAGATATTGGACACATATCAACCACAAAAAACAGAAATATATCACGAAGGCAAAAACCAGAAGTTAAAATCCACGAGGCAAGGGCTATGGGAACAAAAGTGTACAGAAAAGTCATATTCTAATTCCAAATAGAGAATAAATACGAGTAAATTCAAGGGGTTATTCTATTGTCATCGATTGGTCCTCAAGAACGTGATTGTTTGTACAAAGTACCCTTAATTACGCAAGCAACAGTTGCTACCAGCTAAAATTACAAAAGCACAGGGGACCTGGTGGTAGAGGAGTCCATTACTAGCCTAAACAAGAAAAGCAACAAACAGCCTTTAGGCCCTTTCACCACGAATTCGCCGGGCAAGTTGGATATCCTTAGGCATGATGGTCACCCTCTTGGCGTGGATAGCACAGAGATTAGTATCCTCAAACAACCTAACAAGATAAGCCTCAGCAGCCTCTTGAAGTGCAAGAACTGCATGGCTCTGAAACCTCAAGTCCGTCTAAACAAGAAGGGAAAAAAACAACAGAAGTTTAATTTATATTCATAAAAGAACAAACACAAAAACTCAATTTAGGAAAAGAAAATACCTAGTTCTAGGAATTTATACCTTAAAATCTTGTGCAATTTCACGGACAATATGCTGAAAAGGCAGCTTGCGGATTAACAGTTTAGTGCTTTACTGATACTTACGGATCTCACTATTCAAAGGTTGTGTAAATACAATGATCAGGTAAAACAATGGAGCACAGCAAAAATCAATGATGAAATTTTACAAGCATATAAAATTTCTTCTCTTCTTCTAGAAAAGGACCCCTACCGAAGTGCCATAGTTCCTGGTTTATAACGATGAGGCTTCTTGACTCCACCTGTAGTCAGTGCAGACTTTTTTGTAGCCTTTAAATAAAATTTTAAAAATGTAAAGATGAGAAAAATATGGATCAAAACAGCACTTTGAATACTAGTTAGCATAACCAGGTTGACAGTATTAATGAAAATAAGCACTCATAACAAATTTTGCAATTTGGATTCTTAAATAGCTTAACTAGATTTTGAGACAAATATATCGTAGTAAAGCAAGTGTCCAATCCATCAAAATCTATGAATGATTCGAAATATGAGGTTATGAAAAAAAAAGGAAAAATAGTAGCATAATCCTCAAATAGAAGAATTCATTTCTTTCAATTGTGATGCCAAAGTTAGTTCTTATATTCTCTCTGTTCGCAATCAAGCAAGAACTCACGTCTCTGTTCTTCTAACTTCCGTATCTAGGTGAAAAGGATAGTTTATCTCCTAACATTTGTCCAAAGTCTAAGATGGTCCATATCATTGTCTTTAATACCAGTTCACCCCCTAATATTTTAAAAATGGAACAAGTTGTCCCAATAAGACTCACTTGATCATGCCTCCGTCAAATACAAGTCGTGACTGCATTATGTTAGTCCATATGACATGCCAGATAAGTCAAATACATGTTATGATGCATTATGTTAGTAAATATGACATGCCATATAAAGTCAGCTATGAACATGATAGCTAATGTATAACAAAGACATTAATTTCATATTTTTAAATAAATTAATATTTTAATTATTTTAAAATAAAAATTAATAAACCTATTTTCTCTTTATTTTCTCCCTAACTAACCCCAATTATCATCAAATTCCTAATTTGCAGCAAAGTTCTAATACCTAAGGACATTTGTTTCTTCGTGCTTCCTCTATGACCTTTATTGTTTCTTTGTGCTCCTTCATTTATCTTCATGAAATTTGTCTATTCTTTTTGCTTCTTCCTCTATTTATTCATTATTTTCTACTAATTTTTAGGCATCTTCATTATCTAGTCACAATTTATTATGAGAACTTGGAGTTTTTTGGTTTCAATAATTACAATAATCCCACATCTCGATTTATCAAAAAAAAAAATCCCACATCTCCTTAACGTTTATATATTGTTGTTCTTGCCTATGAATAAAGAATATTTTGTATTTATAGGCCTCAAACTCTTATTTGTAGAGGTGGAGACAGTTGAAGAAGTTGGTCCCCTTATGGTCCTTTATGTTTCAAAATACTAAATTGAAGGTTAGTGGTCCAACATATGCATGTGTATTCTCCATATGTTTCATACTACATTTGTTTAGGTTTATTTGTGGTTTGTCAGAAAGTATGCTCGTGTAAGTTTGGGAGGATATTATTTCTACTTTTGTGTGTGTGTGTGTGTGTATGTGTGTTTCATTATTATTTATGTAAATTGAATTTTTAATAGGACCAAATCAAATTTCATGGCTATTAATTGGTATTGACCAATAAATGTTGCAATAGGACCACTTTTCACACTTAATTCTTATTTAACGACTTGTGTTTGTTTGTCTACTTTACTTTACAAGTGTTACTAACCTTTGTGTTCTTAGGTATGAACTAGATATTCATTTGATATCCATTCCCTATTTAAAAGAAATTGCACAAATAATGTCCAGTTGTTAGAGTATTAGTTTCTATAATTTAGTCTCATACATATTTAATAGTTAAGATTGATGTCCATTCAATATTTTAAAGAAATGTCACAAACTAGATTGGGCGAGGGTAGAAGGGAACCTTTGTTAAAGTAGGACTTGTTCATATATAGGAAAGGTGAAAATGCAACTCGTTTATTAGTACTTAGTTATGGCTAAGACATGCCAATTGTGTTCTATTATTTTATAGCTATTGACTAGTATTGAACTTTTCAAATTATTCTTAAAATATTAAATTGGAAGATTAGCACATGAATAAGCTTCTTACCAAAAGATAATAATGAGACTCAAAACCATCATTTAGCTAATATATTTCTTTGACTTTCATAAGCATATCTTCCAAACATGTTTACATTATTTATACTTTTGCACCCTTAAAAGTTTGTAGTGATATTCTATGGCTAGTTAATTCAATATTATGTCTAAATATCCTTTAGTTAATAGTTGCTCTCATTTGTTTATAGTCCTTGTTTAGCTATATATGGTTTATCTCTCATAACTTTATTATAAAGATTTAATGTCTATTGTTGGGCATTTATTCTTGATGGAAAACTTACTATTGTTGAGTCATGTAGTTGACGTAGTATGTATGAAGAGGGACCTTGATTGTCTCTATCCTTCTCTCTTTCAACGATCCTTATGTTTGGTCATTTTAGTTGTTTATCCATGTATCTTTTATCCATAGACTCCCATGTTTAGTCAGACTAATTTTTTACTAATAATGTTAGGATATCATGGGATAGAGACAATGAAGGTCCTCTTATCTAATACTAAACTTTTAAGCTTAACTTGTAGGTCCTCTTAACCTTAACCTCACTTGCGTAGTCTTAGAAACACAGAAGCGTTAAACCACCTAACATAACCTGAAACATTTTTAAATAAACATTAACTTAACCTTTAATTATATATTTTGAAGACCAGTCAAGCTAAACCAAGCACTTGAAATTTTGAGTCTTTACTATTTAATATTGTAGTAATATGCCTATTATATTGCCTTTGTAATAACATACTTGATTCTTCTTTCAAAATATGTAATAACACGTTTAATATGGAGAAAATATTATTTTCTTTCAATATGGGTCTATATTCATATGTTATTTTTATAATATGAGTTTTTTAATTTATTTGCATAGGATTATAATAAATAGAAGAGCTAGTATAAGGTAATTTGATGGTGGAATTTTTTCTCAGGAAGCTACATTGAAGTATACTAGTAAGGCACCAAAATTTTTTGACAATGTGGAATTAGATTATATGAATTTGAGAGAGGTAATTGATGTTTGAGGAGGTATGGTAATTGATCCCTAAAAAGGGGTTGGAAGAAGGTTTAAGGAGGTTTGAGTCTAATGGATTTGATCAAATTGTTAGATGTGCATGTTAAAATTGATGTTTATATGAAGTATGTAAATGAACCATACCATTCATACTAATGAACCATAAGTCAAAGTTAGTTACATCCAAATTCATCATGAGACACTTTAAGGAAAAAAAATCCTAGACAAGAGCATTAAAATCAAGAAAATGGTTGAAGAATCTAGGGAGAAACAAAATTTCTCTATTAATTCCAGCATGTGTAAGTATGGGAGAAGGAAGTTTCTTAAAGCGAAAAAAAAGAAAGCAGTATAACAAATATGTAAAGCTTTATGCTTATAATTTTAAGTTACAAGAAATAAATCTAGGTTTACAATTGAGCTTCAATTTAGAAAGGCTGATAATAAGTTGATATTTAAAAAAATAAGTGTGTGTTTTGATGCTATAAAGAAGGGGTGGAAGAAGTTGCAACCTATAATAGGTATGGATGGATGTTTTTTGTAAACAAAGTACCAAAGCAACTTTTAAGTACCATAAAAGTTGATGGTGACTAAGGTATCTATGCATTAGCATAAGTTGTTATTGAGGTAGAGAATATCGAGAATTGGAAATGATTTATAGAACAAGAGTTATTGACTTAAAGCTTAAAGATGGTAAAGGAATAACAATGACTTCTTATGAAAAAGGTAATTCATCCAACTAAAAGTAATTTATCCACAAATTTGCATCTATGAATGCTTTTAATTGGATTTTCTTAATTTGTAAGGAATTTTGTGTGCTAGGAATGATGTATTGCCCTATGCTACACATCAGATTTGTGTAAGGCATATATAGCACAACTGGGTAGGGAAATAAAAGGGAAATGATTTTAGGAAAGCATTTTGGAATTGTTCCTAGGTAATATTCCCAAAAGATTTTTTTTATGACAGGCTCATTAGATTAAACAATACTTACACTAGGATGTATACATGAATTGCTTAAATATCCTAAAGAAATATGGAGTAGGGTTGTCTAGAGAATTGAGCCTAAATGTTTAATTATGGATAACAACAAAAGCAAGATATTCAACTATTGGATTTTAGTGGCTAGAGGTCACCCTATCATCTGCATGTTGAAGACTATTGGAGTCATGTCAATGAAGAAGCACTATGACCTTAAAGAGAAAGCTAAGAGATGGAAATAAGAGATGGAAGGGGGCATAGCACCTTAGGTGATGAAAAAATTGAACATGAAAAAATTGAATGCAATGAGATGGGGAGTTATTTAGAATGGGAACATAAAGTATGAAGTGATTAATGGAGATGACACACATATTGTCCAATTGCGGAGAGCAGGCTTATAGTTGTAAGGCATGTGAACTCTATAGATATCATTATAGTCATGCGATTAGTGTCATTTTTCATGCTAAGCAACAACTCAAAGCGTATGAGGATAAGTGTCATTATAGACATTTATCACGTAACATCCCAGATCACCAGCTTACAGATATTGTCTGCTTTGGGCCTTGGCGCAGCCAAGCCCTCACGGTTTTGCTTTTTCTAAGGCCTTCCCAGGAGGTCACCCATCTTAGAACTACTCTCACCCAAGCACGTTTAACCTCGGAGTTCCGATGGGATCCGGTGCATTAGGCCATGGAAAATGTGTCTATAAGGGAGAGGTATCCGTACCCTTATAAGGCATACTTCGTTCCCCTCTCCAACCAATGTGAGATCTCACACTCTCCACCCCCCTCAGGGCCCTTCCCTCTTTGGGGTCCAACCTAGCTGGCACAATGGTTCGGGTACCGGCTCTGATACCACTTGTAACATCCCAGATCACCCGCTTACAGATATTGTCCGCTTTGGGCCTTGGACCAGCCAAGCCCTCACGGTTTTACTTTTTTTCTGAGGCCTTCCCAAAAGGTCACCTATCCTAAAAACTTCTTTCACCCCAGCACGTTTAACTCAAAGTTCCGATGGGATCCGGTGCATTAGGCCATGGAAAACATGTCTGTAAGGGAGAGGTATTCGTACATTTATATGGTGTACTTCGTTCCCCTCTCCAACCGACGTGGGATCTCACATATCAGCCATAATCTCTACCTTCTAATAGGTGCAAGACATTCTCATAAACTTCTATAAACCTCCTTTGGAAATCATAAAGAGATACATTCACCTTTTGAAAGAGTTATATCTGGTAGGCCTAAGAAGAATAGGCAAAAAGACAAAGATGAACCAAAGTAAGTAAAGAATCCTCATAGGCTATCACAAAAGGGGCAATTCCAATTGTGTGGAAAATATGACAAAAGTTGTCATAATAAGACAAGTTATAAATCTAATCCACTTCGTTCCAGTTAAGATGGAGATGAGGATTATAATTTAACATTAATTTATAATTTATGTGTTTTTAAGTAACTACTATTTGATGATATGTCACTATTGGATAGTCACTACACTTAATGAAGATCTTATAACAATAACAACAATAGCAACAATAATCTTTGCTCAACCTCATTCTTCAATTTCTAAGAAACATCCTTATGAAGTAGGTAAAGTTGAGGTTAGTTTAACACAAATGTCAGCTACCATATATTCTTCTTCTATACTTTGCATACATGAATAACTTTTATTTTAACTCTATTTGTAACAGACATCTATAGCAACTCTACTATTGAGGAGAAAAAGAACATTTGAGAACATTTGGATAAGTTGATTTAAACTCTTTTCAACTATTATTCCAACTAAAAGGGTTAATGTGGAAGGGTACTCTAAGGATTACATCACGATAATTGCAAAAGCGAGCTTTTCAATGAATGACTATTAGAAATTCAAACCAACAAGAAAATAATATTCAAATTGGAAGTCAACAAAATGTGAATGATAATTAGTTGTGCATTACTTGGTTTATAACGAAATCGCGTTGGATCCAACATCTTTTGGGTAGATAATTGTCAAATATAGTACTAATTAATATAAAAGAAAGGGCTTTGTTAAATCCATATTGTATAATTTTTATAGATTTTTTTTGGATCCATTTTGTTTATTTTGTGTGGATCTATTATTAAGAATAATGGCAGCTTTGTAATATAATGCACATAATATAACTTTGTATCTATTTTATGCTTTCTTTATGGCTTACATTATTTCCCTTTTTCATTATTATTGACATTGAATGAATCTGTTACTTTTTAACGTCTTACATTATGAATATCAAAGTTAATGGCCTACATTATATGAATCTCAACTTTACAGGTTTATGATTATCACATTGTTCATATGCACGAGTCAAATAGAACTTTCTATATTATCTTTTAAAACATAATATCACAATTTAAGTTAAATTTAAATGTAATTACATATGAAAGGAGTAACTACACTAACTCTTTAATGATATCTAGTATTCTCAATATATTAACTAATGTTTCATGTACAATACACGCATTTCTCACATTAACCCCATTCATATACAACATTCATAATATATGAATTCTTAAAAAGCATATTAAATTAGCTCCATGATTTTAATATTGAAAAAAAGATAACAATAATATGTATCAACATTGAAACAACAATAATATATATCATGAATATCTACTGTAACTCTTTGTTATCATGCATTGCAAGTTTCAATTCATACTCCATTTGCTTTATTTTTTTCCTAACTCAATTTGTTCCTTTCATTTATGCTTATTTGGTCTTGTAACATCTTCCTCACACACCTCGTCTTCAATTGCCCCTTTGTAACTCAATGCTAATTGTTGCTTTAAATTAGCATTATTATTCATCAATAAGTGAATAATATGAATAGCCTTGGGAAGAGATTATTTTGTCAACAAAAGAATTTATAACTCCTAACCTTGTAAGCATCATCAAAACAAACATTCATTAATATATTTATTCTATTTATGTTCCCATATTAAATATTATAAAATATTTGTACTAATTGGATAATTTGGGTACATATAAAACTTATAACTAGAATTTTTTCATTCCATGAAGCCCGTAAACAACATTAAAGAATTACTGTTAATTGAAGACTTATAAAATGATGTGTCCAATCTTGACTGCACAATTTTTCTACTATACATCACAATATAACCAAGCAACAATAATCTTAAATTATTTTTTTTGAAAAATTAAAGTTAATTATATTAAAGAAAGTGAAGGACAAAAAGTCTATTGGAGAGTAAGATACTCTCGTATTACAATATGAGTTAACAATACACTACAATAAGGAGACAACCATCGACACATTAGACTCCTAAAAGAGACTGAATGACAGTGCATTTCCCAATGAAGAAGTTGTTGGATCGGAAATGAAAACATGCAATATTTGGTTAAGCGGTGGATTTCAAAACTTTTTTAGAAATCATAACGCAACAGAAGAAAGATAAACAAATCAACATGTTATTCCATACATGATGCGGTATAAGGATAATAGTTAACATAAGAATAAGATGGTAGAAATATTACCGACTCTTTCGCTACAGCCTTAACTTCTTGCTGTGCTATCCTATCCTCGACAATGTATCCTCTCCAAGATGATGTATCCTCTTCTTCTTGTTATTGTTTCCTTTTCTCGATATTGTATCTCAACCAATCCGATCTACCACTTGTTCTTCATGGACAACTTGGTTAACAAGATCCTTTGGTGGGAAAGGAGAAGAAACACTTTTGGAGGAGTTTTTTCTTAGAAGAAGAAGCCAAAAATGAGATACCTTATCATGCAAATTTCGGCCCTCTCATGTAAGATAGGAGAGAGACTGATAAAAATACAACAACACCTTCTTACACAATGACACTTTTTTTAAACCTAAAAGGAAAGAAGAGAAGAGCATCAAATGCATCACTTCTTCCTTTAATCAATCATAAAGAAGCCAATAAATGAGACTCTTCTCATTTATCTTTAAGATGGCTATATGAAAAGACTATT
>JAOSBM010000204.1:20350873-20367170 GCA_027568955.1 Erythroxylum tenue | reverse complement strand
TATGTGTGGATGAGGTTGAGATGATGATAATTTTGATCATGAATTGTTAAGTTATATATGTGAGATGTGTAAGTGAAAAAAAACACATGAGAAATTGGGTTAAGCAAGGAACCACGCGCAAGTATGACGGCTTTTGTCAAGAGGTTGGATTCCGGAAACGGGATCCAGCAAGTACCATCACTATGGCAGGATAGTGATTGTTTTCATACCAAAACTATTAAAGGTCAATATAGTACAAGCAAATAATTAATTAATGCCCTTAGAGGTCTAGGTACTATAAGAAAAATGCAAGGGTAGTCATTTACTTTATGTATGAATCTAATTGTAGGTTTCAAAGGAAAATTCTTTAAAATGATCTCATCAGAATTGGTGCCATTATTAAGGGTCCTTAAAAGAACCTTAGAGATTTTTATAATACCTTTTATTCATCTAAAGTTATAGTTAATGCATGCTTAAGAAACTTTAAGGACTATCTATACGAATGTGTGGAGAAATTAGGTATGACTATCCTAAATGTGAGAGGTTTATAAATATATATATATAATGTAATAAGCAGAGCCAAGGACGGAGTATAAGTAAGAAATTGGAAAAAGCCTTGGTGAAAGAGGATTGCCTAAAAAGATTCAAGAAGAGTAAGTCTACCTTCATAAAACCCCTATTCTTAGAGCTCTGCCAAATTATTATAAGGTGCTTGTTTAATATAAGTTGAAGGAGACATTCCTTTAGGTTTAGTAATTTCTTATATATGATGAAGGATTTGAAGGGGTTGTGCAAAGAGGATTATCCAAGCAAATATCATGACATAAAGTGTATATTAGTGTCAGGAAGTTTGATGCTATCAAAGAGGAACTTCAAATTTGAATGCTAGAAGAGCCTGATCCTATATAGAAGTCTCGACTATAAATGCAGCATTGGAGGTAATCTAAGAGGAAGTATATAAGAATCCAGGGGAACCCTATTGGCTAAATAAGAAGAAAAATCCTCTTAAGTCATACTCTAAAGTAATTAGGAACTTCAACTTTCTTCTTAAACAAAAATCTAGATACTTATGTCTTAAGGGAGGAGATAGAGAAACCAAAGTTTTCTACTAGGCTGACATGGACAGGAAGAATACAAACAAAATTAGCTCCTTAATGTTAGGGAATAGGGAATGTTGAACAAAGGGAGGTTCTAATCAAGGTTTTGATGATAACAAAACATAAGTACTACTAATGAGTTTAATGTTGTTGTTGAGATGGAATATGAGAGTAAAATCTTACTATATCCAAAGATTATGATAGAAAAGACAATGTTTGTTATCTTCAATATCAAAATCAAGTCAAGAAGAAGATTAAGATACATCAAGATTATTTCATGTATTACTTATTGTAAGTTCATCTTGATTCTCTTTGGTAGTCTAAAAGGATCACCATGCATATATAATTAATTTCATTACATATCATGAGTCTTTATATTCATTAAGAGGTATTAAAGCTTTTATTTTTAATGTAAAAGCCGTTTGATCTTTTAAATAATCTTTGAAAAACTTTTTGAAGTTTCTTTAATCATAATGACATTAATCAAATTGATTTTGAATATTTAAAGGTGTTAAAATCATATTTTTGAGGTGTTTGGTTGACCTATATAGGTTAGTGGTTGACTAATATAGGATTAAACTGCCAAATTTTAATTATCTAAAGTTTGTTACAACATTTGTTAATATATTGGTTGACTAGTCTATCACATTGGTCAACCAAAATCCTTTACTAGATGACCAATGTTCCAATGGTCAGTGAATCTAGAGCTTTTAATGTATATTAGTCAACCATTATAACATATTGGTTAACCAGTGCGTTGAATATAGCCATTGTAACACTGGTTCTTAACTCCAATGATTATTTTAGATCTTAAAATAATATAAATAGGTGTTTTATCATTGTTTTTAGTACCAAGAAACTTTAGAATGTCCTATACACACTTTGCTAATTATTTTTAATCATCTAAGCATTCATGTCTCATTTTGAGCGAGTGAGCCTTTTTGTGATTATCTAAGTATCCAAGTGCGCAAGTTTGAGTTGTAATATATTTTTGGGGTATGTGATCATTATATTGGGTTAATCTAAAAGTGTTTTGGGTTACTCTTTACCTTAAAGTAAGATTAAAAAGGAGGTTCCTCTTTGCCAAAATAAAAGATTACACAAAGAGTATCCTTCACCTTGAAAGAAGAATTATAGTGGAAATACAAGACAAGTCTTAGGAGTAGATGTAAGCAAAAATTGTTCACCTAACCACTATAACTCGATTTATGATTCCCATCCTCTACTCTTTACTTTTTTTTCTACTATAATAATTAAATTCATTTACTTTTACTTCATTTTTCAGTTTGTGATAAAATTCAGACATCATTTTATAAGTTAGTATACTTTAACTAAAATCTTGAATTTACCCAATTCACCCACTTTAAGTTGCCATTAGGGAATAATAAGTGGTATCAGAGTGAGCCTATAGGGCTATTATTTTGAACTAAATCCTATGGAAAGGGTCATAATAGCATACTTAGAAGCATATTTATCATCCTTTAACTAAAAGGGTCAAAACATTAATAGAACCCCTTTCTTTAATAAAAATGACTACCTTTATTGGAAAAACAAGAATGAAAATTTTCTTGATGGCCAAATATGTCAATACATTTCTAATAAAGTTATAGATAATGGAAAACTTCCCAAGTTGATAGGAATGTGATCCTTAAGACAAAAGATTAATCTCTTTTAATAGTAAAGTTGCACATATTTTTTTATACATTAGGAAGAAATAAATTCAATAGAGTATCTATGTGTGGAATAACTCACAAAATTTGGCAAACACTAAAAGTTACTTATGAAGTTAAGAAAAGAAAAGTTAGCACGCAAACTCACCAATATGAATTGTTTCAAATAAAACATGATTAAAGCATTTCTAATATGTATACTAGATTTATTGATATTATCAATGCTCTCAAGGGTCTTAGAAAGACCTACACTAACATTGAAATGGTGAGAAAGTTTCTTAGGTCACTATCGAAAACATGGGAAGCTAAAATGACAGCCATACTAGAAGCTAGAGACTTAATAACTCTACCAATAGAGGACCTTATTAGATCTTTTATTACATAGGAAATTAGGCTCCAGGAGACATAAGAAGAACCATCACTTTCTAAGAAAAAGAATTTTAACATTCAAAGTTTTAAATGAAGAATTAAGTGACAAGAAAGAGATATCACCTAGTGAAAGTGATGAAGAAGATATTACTCTAGACACTGGAAAATTTAAGAAATTCTTGAAGAAGAATTAAAGAAGAAAGGAATACAAAGGTGGTAAGATGGATTCAAATGTAAATCAAATAATTTTGTTTGCTTTGAATATAAGAAATCCGACATATAAAGTCTTAATTCCCTCCTTAAACAAAGTAACAAATTTGAAAGAAATGAAAGAAGGAACAAGGGACAAAGGAAAAAAGAAGGCACTCAAACCCTCTACTTAAAATGATACAAGAGACCCTAAAAGTGAATATTATAAACGGGATGTAGCTCATATTTGCTTTATGGAAAAAAAATGATGATAAGGTACTCTCTAACTCTAATTCATGTTATAATGATAATAGTGACATTGATTTGACATATGATGAACTTATTAAGATTTGAAATTATAATCATAAAAAGAAAAAGCTATCATCTAACTCAAAGAAGTTCAAAAGAATATAAATGTATGCATCAGTGAAAATGAAAAGATAAAGAGTGAATTACATAATATCAATTCTTCTGAAAAGTGTATCCATAGATAAAAGCATGAGAATGAAGAGTTGAAGAAGGAAGTTGGTTATCTCAAGGACTCATTGTCTAAGTTCACTAAAGGAAGTGAGAAACTAGAAAACATGTTAAAAGTTCAAAATAATTTTAATAATAGGCACATAATTCGATATAGTCATAAGAATGCTTCCAACACCAAAACCGCTTTTGTCAAAGGAAAGCATTTACATAATAAAGAACCAATCCCTAGCATCCATATTTAAGCACACACATGGCACATTCACTAGGGCTCACGTTAAAAACAAACCTTATGCTTTCATATATCATTCACACTCTAGACTGAGAATTTAACACTCTTAAGGAAAGAATATGTCTGACTTCTATACAAAAATATATGATGACATGCAATCCCATTCATACCACGGTAGACCTTACACTAAGCACAATTATATGATATATTTCCACACTCTAAATAAGCCTCACAACAATAAAAGAAACATAATTCACATATGCAGTTATGCTAGAAATTTTCATTATCCAAATAGAGTACTCAAATCATTTTCATTAAAAAGAAGTTTCTATGACTCATATGCATATTAAAAAAAGAGGAATGAATTTATACATCAAATTTATAATGGTCATCACTGTACTATCAAATCATACATTATGGTATGTTTCTTTTATGGTAAGTATGGACAAATTGATAAAGTCTTCTTTTCAAAACAAAAATACAATGAATAAACCATCAATTAAGTAGGTTGAAAACAAGAAGAAGACTAATAACTAATGACCCAAGCTCATTTAGGTACCTAAAACATATTTATTGGATTGTTTTGTATGGTTCTAAGAAAAAAAGGAATAAATGGTATATAGATGGTGGATTCTCAAGATATATGACCAGTGATGCATCCTAATTTTCAACTCTTAGAGACAAAGATGGAGATTTTGTCACTTTTGGAGATAATGCCAAGGGTAAGATAATTAGCATCGACAAAGTTGGTAAGAAAGACCACACAATTATTGATAATGTACTTTTAGTTGATGGATTAAACTATACTTGTTAAGTGTGAACCAATCATGTGACACAGGCTATAAAGTATGCTTTAAAGGGAGATTATGCATTGTATCTAGAGTAGTTGATAATAGAATTGCATTTTTTGGAAAAAAAAAAGAAGAAGAAGAAGAAGAAGGAAACATATATACAATTGATTTTGATGCTTTCTCTAACTAATATGTGAAATGTATAATGTCTATTAGTGAAGATGCATGGGTTTGGTATAAGAGACTTAGACATGCAAGCATGAACCTCATCTCCGACGTCATCTTAAAAAAACTTATAAATGGGCTCCCATAGGTCAAATTTGAGAAAGAAAAGATTTGTGGAACTTGTAAAATGGGAAAGCAAACCAAAAGCTCGTTCTAAAGTAAAGTGTTGATAACTTATACTAGACTTTTACAATTACTTCATATGGATTTGTTTTAACCAATTAGGGTTACTATCTTAGGTGGTAAATTTTATGCTTTTGTAGTAGTTGATGATTTTAGTAGATTCATTTGGACCTTATTCTTAGCTAATAAAGATGAATGTTTTGGTGCGCTTGTCAAATTTGTGCACAATAAAAAAGGAACTTTCTATTCCTTCTATTAAGAGTGAACATAATAGGGAATTTGAAAATGAAACATTTGAAACCTTTTATGAAGATAATAATATCTTTCACAATCTTTCTTCTCTAAGAACCCTCAGCAAACTAGAGTTGTTGAAAGGAAAAATATGGCCTTATAAGAAATGGCTAGAACCATGATCATTAAGTATGACCTTCCTAAGTATTTTTGAAGAGATAGTTTCCACCATATGCCACATTTCAAATAGAGTCTACATAAGACTAACCTTAAATAAAACCCCCTATGAACTTTAACATGGGAAGAAGCCAAAAATCAATTACTTCAAAGTTTTTGGTTGTAAATGCTATACTTTGAATATTAAAGATAACTTAGGAAAATTTGATTCTAAAATGGATGAAGGGTTTTTCTTGGGTATTCCTTAACTAGCAAAGCATATTGGGTGTTTAATAGGAAGAGCCTTACTATTGAAGAATCCATCCATGTTGTCTTTGATGAATCTACATTTATATACCAAAAATTCCTTAAAGATAATAATACAGGTATATCCAAAGAACTAAAGTTACTAGCCCTCAAAGGAAACAAAAGTGATCACCAACAAGCTGCTCATGAACCCATTATTGAACTAAGTGAGTGATCACCAACAAGCTGCTCATGAACCCATTATTGAACTAAGTGAGTGAAATAAGAAGGATGAGGAACTCCTGAGAGATTGGAAATAAAAGAAGATCCATCCTTCAAATAAAATTTTAGGTGATGTCTAATAAGTGGTAATCACTAGATCTCATCTTGAAGATTTATCTCATTGCTTTCCTTTCTCAAGTTGAACCTAAGATAATATAAGAGGCCCTTAATTATAAAAGTTGAGTTCTAGCTACGAATGAGGAGTTAAACTAATATGAGAGGAATAAAGTGTGGAATTAATACCTAAACCTAATGATCACCAAACTATAAGTACCAAGTGGGTCTTCAAAAATAAATTAGATTACTCAAGCACTATTATAAGAAATACAGCTACATCTGTAACAAAGGGTTATAATTAAAAGGATGGCATAGAATTTGAGAAAAACTTTGCTCCAATGGTTAGGCTATAAGCCATTAGGTTCTTGCCTGTATTTGCATCTTATATGAATTTCAAATTGTTTCAAAAGGAATTTAAAAGTTCTTTTTTCAGTGACCTCATTAAAGAAGAACTAATGTTGGTCAACATCCCCATTTTGAAAAATATGATGCATCCAACCCTTGCTTGTAAACTTTAAGCTTGATATGATAGGCTACATGTATTTCTTTTAGAAAATGGATTCTCTAAAAGCAAAGAAGGCATTACACTTGTTATTAAAATGCACAATCATGATATCCTAATTGTTCAAATTTATATGATATTATTTTTGGTGTTACTAATGAGAATATATGTAAAGAATTTTCCAACTGTATAAATAGGGAGTTCAAGATTAGCATGGGTTCAAGATCAAGATCAGCATGATAGGAGAACTTAACTTCTTTTTTAGACTCCAATTCAAAAAAAATAAAGGAAGGTATGTTTATAAATCAAGAAAAGTACTCCAAAGAATTATTCAATTGCTTTAGAATGGACTAAGCTAAACTATTAGGACACCTATAAACATTATAAGAAAATTGAATAAAGATGAAGAGGGGAGCCAGTAGATGTAAAGCTTTATTGAGGTATAATTGGTAGCTTACTTTATCTTACAACAAGTAAGCCCAATATCATGTTTAATGTTTTCCTATATGTTAGATTTCAATTAAGCCCTAGAGAATCACATATATTAGAAGTTAAGTGCATCTTTAGATTGTTATGTCAAACCATTTTATTTAGACTTTGGTACCTTAAAAATATATTCTTTGACTTAATTGGTTATTCAGATGCAATTTTTTATTGTCTATTAGATAGAAAAAGCACATTTGGTAATTGTCAAGTAATAAGAAATGAATTAGTTCTTATTTTATTAAGAAACAAAATTCAATTGTTTTATCTATAGAGGAAGCCAAACACATGGTGGCTAACAATTATTAGGCTCAAATATTTTGGTTTAGAGAATAACTTAGAGACTATGTATTAGACCTGAATAAAATACCAATTAAGTGCGATAATACTAGTGTCATTTGCCTTACACGGAATCCTATTCAACATTCAAGGACCAAAAACTTAAGAAATTAAGTATCATTTCATTAAAGATCACGTGCAAGATGGAGATATTAAATTAGAGTTCATGGATACACAATACCAATTGGCTCAAATTTTTACTAAACCTATGAGTGAGGATAGATTTTGTTTAATTAGAAGAGAAGTAAGGATGATTAATGGAAATTTAATTAGATAAACGCCTTTAAAATTATTTTTTGAGTTAATATATATTACTTCTCTTTCATTTGATCTCTAAGACCTTTAATGTGTGTGTCACCAGAATGACTAATTAACTAATACCCCATATTGGTCAACCAATATCCTTAAAACAACTAAATTAATTCTTTCTTAAGAGCTTGTTCCCAGTTTAGTAGCATAACTAGTACCCTAACCAATTAGACTGATCAACTAATACTCCTTAGTGTCAACAAATATTGCTAAATCTATAACTCATTTTCTTTCTCGAGAGTTTTTGGAGAATCTGATCACATATTCTGGTTGATCAAATACACTAACTGGTCGACCAATGTCTTAAACTGGTAAGTTCTAGAGAGTTTGAAGCTATATTGGTTGCCAACTTTAGTTGACCAACAACACATACTGGTTGACCAATTACATATATGGTCAACCAATAAATTACGTTTCTTAAAGTGTAGACAGTCCCTCTTTCTTCTATACCACTCCCATTTTCTAGTTTTTCCTCTCTTTTCTCTGCAAAATATTCTTCGAAAATCCTAACATCCATTTTACCATTGTATTTGACCTTCATCTCTGTTGCCAACCTCCTCCCTCCATAGTGCTTCCACAATAAGTGGTATAAGCTTCCTCCATAGTGTGAACCTTCTCCAATATTAACTCTTCTTTTATGGTGAGATTCAAGCGCTTTATCTGATGCCAAACAATTGCCTCATACTTTAAAATGTCTACTAACTGTCCTTCATTCATTCTACATCCTTAACAGTACTTATTTGGGATTTTCCTAATTTCATATTTCCTTTACTAAATTAATGATTCCATTAGCAACTAATATCAATTGCCACCATGTTTATGCATTCAATTTCAATTATTATACTATAAATTGCATTAATTTAGCATTTAGAGCCAATTAGGGTTTCATAATTAGGAATTGTCTAATTTCATGTAAATTGCATTAAAATTTTCAAAATTGGAGGATCGCTAGATCAATTCATAACTAATTTAAGCTTTATTTACTCTCAATTGATTTGAATTATTTTAAGTTTTTCCAAATTGAAATTTATAGTATTCTTGTTTAAATCAATTTTGGGGATTTCCATATTATGAATTATTTTTTCAAAATTAAAGGTTTCTTAATTGATTTTATGATTGATTTATATTTTTAAACTATGTCTTACATTGTTCTTAATTTTATCCAAATTGAATTTTTTGATTGTGTTGCTTGCATGATAATTGGGAATTTCTTCTTTATACATTACTTTTCAAAACTAAAACTTTCTTAATTCAATTCATAACTGATTTAGCATTTTTAATCATTGGTCTAACTTCTAAGTGCATCTTACAATCTTTACATCTATTCATTTTTTATATGCATCTTGTAGTACTTATCCATGCTATGCAATGATAGATGAATAACTGAGGATTACAGAATTGAGATTACGGATGTACGACTTTTATCTTTTTAGTAATCCTTCATACCTAACCTTTATTCACCTTTTGAACCTTTTCCTTTATTCTTATTCTTTCACTTAAACTTATGTAAAAAATTAGCTGGAACCCTACTTATACACCTAGGAATCTTACACAAGGTAAAGCTACCTACACATCCTCTAGGCATCTTAGGATTTGGGCATGATCTCCTACCCCTTCTCCTCCTATGCCTCATAGTAAGGATAAGCGCTTTAATACCAATTCTTCTAAATTTCAAGATTATGCTTCTCAAGAAATACATAAAAATCATGTTATATCTCCTTTTTAGTTCAGAATAATTCAAAGATTATGGTCTTGTTTGTTATTTCATTGATCAAGGAAGGCAATCCCTTCTTACCACACTTATAGGATCAACCCCACCAATATTTGGCTTTTCTAAACAAATCTCCTCCCAAAATAATTCAAGGTGACACCAAAATCTTATTCGCCATTAGTAGCATTGACATTCATCTCACCTCTGATCTCATAAATAAGATCCTAGGCATCCGCATTCCTGAACACCCTTTTTGCTATAAGTGCTGCACCAAATATGCCAATCACCTATATTCTGCCCCTGATTAGGTCAAGATTATCTTTGAATGTCCCGATGCAAAGATATATATAAAACCTAATAATGTTCAGGGATTTAATGGTGTTCCTTATTTCCACCATCTTTTTATTAAATATAATTTTGTCTCTATTAGTGGGCATCTTACCTTCTTAAGACATAATGATTTATGGTTCCAATATACTCTTATTCTAGGAAACCATAGTCACCTTGGTCACTTCCTTTTTCATAACATGTTCCACTTTCTTCCACAAAGAAGAAACAAAACTTTCCATATGCCCTTATTCTTAGTCTCATCTTCCAGCAATTTCATATTCTTTCTGTTGGTGATGAGATTGACTTTGATTTCTTCTTCAACTTTTCTAATCTCAACTGCATGGGATATCAATTGGTTGATGGACGAATGACTAGACCATATTAGTGAGAATATCTTCAACCTCAACGTTGGTCTCCAGTTTATGAGGCTCCGACTTATTATGGTCTTGATGAGCCTCTCTTGAGAAACATCGTTGAGCTAGTTATAAATGATGAGGCCGCCACCTTTCAACCACGTCATCACTCCAAATGTTAGTCTCACAACCATTGAGTATCAGTTTACCATATTTTGAGGAGAGATTGATTTTTCTAAGACATCAGGATGCATCGACTTGATGACCTGTACAATTTGATTGAGTTTTGTTTCCCTACTTCAATTAGTTGACTCTTTTTTATGTTTCCAAAAAAGGGGAGAAATTTTTTTGTGATATTGGAGGGACATGCTATAATGCAAGGAGTATATATGTAATTTTATATATTTTATGTGATGAACGTATTTATGTTTGTTTGACAATGTATATTTTCATTAATTCTTGTTCAATAATATTGAATTATGTTTGATATGGATTTATATTTTATGCACAAATTAAGGGGGAACTAATTATTATCTCGATATTGGTTGTTATTTTTCTGATTAAATTCTTACATTACTTTTTAATATTATAAATGTATTCTCATCATTAAAAAGGGGGAGATTGTTAAACTAAGGGAGTTTTTAATCGAAAAGGCTTAACATGTATAAACATGTCATTTCATTAGTATTTACATTCATTAAAAGGTATTAAAGCTTTTGTTCTTAATATAAAAGTCTTTTGATCTTTCAAATAATATTTGGAAAAAATTTTGGAGTGTCTTAAATTATAATGGCATTAATCAAATTGAGTTTGAATATTTGAAAGAGTTACAATCATATTTTTTAGGTATTTGGTAGACCTATATGGGTTAGTGATCGACCAATATAAGATTTAAATTTTAAATATTTAGAATTTTCTATAACACTGGTTGATATAATAATTGACCAGTCTGTCATATTAGTCAACCTGCATCCTTATTGGTGGACCAATGTTCCAACTATTAGTGAATATGGAGCTTTTAATGCATACTGGTTGATTAACATGCTATATTGATCAATTAATGCGTTAAATAGCTATTATAATGGCTAGTTCTTGGCTCTAATGGTTGTTTTAGGTCCCAAAGCACTATAAATAGCTATTGTAATGCCATCTTTAGGAATTCTTTGGGAGTAAAAATTCAATCTAGTTCCACAATTCAAATTATGAAATCCTTCATATCGAATTGATTCATTAAGGAAGGAGTGAGAATGTTGAGTGGTCCTATCAAAGCCAGAGAAGTGGAGAGAGTGATTTGAGATAAATCTAGAGAAGGACTTATGTCTAAATGAATTTAATGGATGTTTTTACTTTTAAGGCATATACCTGCATAAAGTCTATTTGTAACCGAATGGCATACTTTTGCACATTCAGGCAGCTGTTTGGACAGAGGCTAAACACTAGTAAAAGTTGCATGGTAACAAGATTAATGAAGCACAACATTTCTCGGGATCATAGTTTTAAAATTCATAATATATGTAAAATGATTGATCTTTTCTTCCTTTCTTTACTAATGATCTCCTTCTACTCTCTAAAGCTCATGAAAAGTCTGTTTGTAACCTAATGACATACTTTTATACATTCAAGCAACTGTGTTGGACTGAGGCTAAACACTAGTAAAAGTTGCATGTTACTCACTAATAATGCCTAATAGTATGTAACGTTGGTTTTCATCTATTACTAGTATATAAGTTAAATACACTCCATTTATATATCTTCGGTTACCAACATCTACAAGGAAACTACAACTCAGGGATTAAAAGTTTTTCTTAAAAAATGTTAAAAGAGATTGGAAAAAAATTAGTGTAACAAGTCACTATCTTATGTTCATAGAGTTTAGTTGACAAAATCTATGTTGAATTCTCAGCATATGCATTTATCATTGCATGTGTTCCTATATAAGGAACTATTTAAGGCATTGGAGAGACTTTTAAGGTTTTCCTATAGAAAAGTAGGCAAACCAGAAGTTATAATGCTAAAGTGGCTTACTTTGAAGTAAGTAAACCAAGGGTTGGGGGGTGCTAAACATAACTCGTTTAAACCTTAGCACCCAGATATTCATGACCAAAAGATTATAGTCAAACAAAGAAGAAAATAATCTATAAATTTTAGATGGGTTCATTGTACTTCTTGAAGGGTAAAAGTATACGGGAGATCAAGCATAAGCATTCCTTCTTAGGATTTATATCCTAATTACTCAAGGAACAAGCTAGTAAATAGTTTTAAATTCTTGGTGGGAAATGGGGAGACAAATTCCCTATACTTTGATAAATAGACCTTTATGCCATACTTAACTTATGATCAGACTTGTAGAGAGGAACCCTAACTCAAAAGTGAAAACATATATTATGGAGAGCCAATGGAGTAACTGCCTGATGGAACTCATGCATATTCTATAAGGAAATGAAATGGACATAAGAAATGCATACTAATATGTTTGTAATGGTCACCCTTCAGGTAAATTTACAAATAGATCATATAAAAAGGTCCTTAAAATGAGGGGTCAAAGGACCCTTTTATGTTGATTACTTGATTGTTAGTATTCTTTGATACCATTTTAACAAGCTTCGCTAGTATCTAACAATGAAGTTCTTGCCGTTACTTGTTAGAATAATTCTATTGGAGAGAAGTTTAGATTTTGGGGTTAAATAAATAATGAATTTCATATAAAAGAAGGAGAAAACCTTTTTGGCAGTGAAATAAAAATAAAATTTACTTATAAAAAATAGTTTATTTATTTAAAATTTTCAGTACAAATCCAAACAGAACACAGAAATGCGTTAAAATATGTGGTAAATGAAACAACAAACTCATTGTCGGAGGACATAGAGGGAGAGAGGAGAGACTGCTGACGTCTTTTTTCTGAAGCGCAGCCTGTCTGTTATTGATAGGAAATCTATTTCAGCGACGACGAAAAGTCTTATTATGGAGATGAGTAAGATGATGAATGGTTGAGGTTATAAGAGAGTGTAAGTGACCACCCAAGCTCTCCCGGCATCTGGATCATTGTCGTAAACGTACGTGTAGATCCTGAGGTTTCCATCAATTCCAAGCCTAAGATACGACAATGTTGTGTTGAAGCTTTGAGGGCTCAAAGGAACTTTTTTGCCGTTGAAACCCAAGGACAAGTCACCGTTAAAGGTCATATGTCCTAAATAACCCTGATGCTCTCCTATCAATTTGGAAAATGAAAAGTAGAGTTGTGGTTTTTGGGACTTTGAGCTTGTGTTGTACATGGATACTGTATTGGGCTCCAGCACCAAGCTATATCGACCATTTTTGTTCACCTTCTGGGAAACACGGCTGACAAGCTTGTTTACTCCTCCGAGCTTTAGAGATTGACCCACCAAGAGAGTATCAGTTGGAGAATTAAAACTTTGCCAGACAAACCTACGCTTGGAGTCATAAAGAACCATATTACCATTTGAAAGTAACTCGAAGCCTACCACTCCTTTGTTGGCAGTGTTGGTTTGCCAAGCGATGCGGCCATCAGCATGAGCCAAAACAAGGTTACCGTCCTTTCCAAAAGTAAGAGTCGCATTCTCACCGACGGGGTTTCCTCGGTTGGCTTCCCAAACCCACCGCATTAGTCCCTCAGAACGCACTGTGCCCATACGCACTGCAAGAGTGAATTCATTGGGTGTGGTGTTATAGAAGCATAGTTGGAACGGTTGAGCAAATGGACTCAAAACACGGTAACTTCCGTCATATTCCACAACGTAGTCTCCAAATTCTCCTTCATTGACGTACCGAAATCTAGCAGATGGAGGAACAGAAGCTTGAGCAAGGATGGGTAAGATTGAGAACAAACATAGGGAGACTAGTATTGAAATATTCATAGGAGACGAAGGCATCTTTGGTCTGATAGTTTAGCTTCAATTGCTTTTAATGCAAAACCAAGCCCGGATGGTGCCCATTTATAGACGATAAAGCGCTTTTATTCTTTATTCTTGGGTCAGTCAAATGACAGGTGGGCTTAATATCATGATGATAAGGTTGGGTTGTTGTTTCAAAGGGACATCAAAGTTGACCGTGCTTTTGAATTTTGATGTTCTCATATTTATGTAAACCTAGATTGAATCAATTCCATGGGCTCCCGTCTCGAGTTCAGATATTTTGATAAATATTATAGAATTTTATTATGTTCAATAAATTTTAATCATTTATTTATATAAATTTTACGTGAATTTTACATAAGTCCTATAAAATAAATGACTGAAATTCTATTAAACAGAATAAAACAAAATAATACTTCCTCTGATTCATGATAAGTGTCATTTTAGAGGGATTTTAATTATTCAAAATAAGTGTTACTTATGACTTTTTATGCATATTTATAATTTGACTTCTAAAATTATCCTTTAATTTCTCTCACATCTTAATTACACAGATTACATATATTATATTTTCAAGACATTTTAACATGTAATTAATAAAAATATATTAAATATTTCATTAACTTTCTTAATAAGCGTGTATTCCCTTAAAATGACACTTATTATAAATCAGAGAAGCAGCAGATATAAAATTAAATTTTTACTCTTCCTTCACTGAAAATAGATATTATATGTCAAAAGTTTGTCGAAAGTGGCATTTGGATAATGGACTGCCAGCTACAGCTAGCCTAGCTGGATCTGGCAGAAACGATCAATACTGACGTCTATAATGCGTTATGAGTATAATGTAGCAGTGCATAATATGGCTAGGTCTTTCATTGCGTACCTTTATTGACCACCCTTTAGATTGGATTAGACCCACCATATCATGCAGCAGACGTCGGTGGAATAGACCAATAAAATAATCAAAGTAAAATACTTATTTTTTCAAAAAATATATCTGATTAAATATTTAATTTTCCTATATAATTAAGAAAAACTTTCTTTTAATTTTTATGTAAAAAGTTTATATGTTAATTAATTATACTAATTAGAAATTGATTGTGACTAAAACTAAGTAAAATTTGAATTTTTTTCAAAAAAATAAAAATAATTTACAGTTCAAAGGGTTAAGAGAAAGGGGGATTTATTTAGTCTTAGTTATGATTTTCTTTTGTTTAACATGATAATTACAACTATTTTCTTTTGTAAATAACATCCGGGAATTCCACTCATATAAACAACTCAAAATTTTAGACAAATATATTTGTTTCTGATTTTTGTTTCTGTTTTCGTTGTCAAATTTAATAAAAAATCAGTTTAGTTGAGTTTTTGGTTTCTTATTTTTGTTTGAGTTTTTTTAAGTTTCAAAATTTATAAAAACTAAGGCAGTTTTTTTATAATCTAGTTTAGCATCAATTAAATATATATTATTTAATTATTTTATATGTTAATTATTAATAAGAATTATGAATAATTTAATTTAATATTATTTTATGTATTTAATTAATTTGAATTAATTATTAATAAAATTATAAATAATTTAATTTTATTTAATAATTTATTTAATTTTATAGTTAGATTAAATATGATTAATTAAATAATTATTAATAAACATAATTAAATTTATAATATCTTCAAAATATATGAATTTCATATATTTTGAAGATATATATGAAAAATATATGAAATCCCCGAACACGCCACTGTCTGGGGACGGTCAGGGTCGGCAGTTTGAGTCCGGATCGTCTGTCTAATTGTAGTCTGTCTTATTCTGTCTAATGAAAGAACGACGTCGTTTTTGGATAAAAATTTGGCAGAGGTTGCGACAGATGACAGGCGCCGTTTGCAAGCCACAGCCGATGCCAAAACTGGAGAATTTCTTTTTTACTGCACACTCCAGCTTTGGCTTTTTCTTATTATTATTATTATTTATGATTTACGTTTATTTCCATTATTGTAAAAACTGTGTCTTATTTTTTTAAAATAGTTATTATTACTAAATTTATTGCAGAATAATTATTACATTTATGGTCATTATCATTAAATTCCTTTTTAATAAATTTAGTGATCTTTTTCTTTTCTTTATTATTATAATTTTTATTAGTATTAGTATTATTATGATAATTACAATATTTGTTATGATTATTAAATTTATTATTATTATTATTATTATTATGGTTATTATTATATAATTTGTATTTATTATTATTCAAATATATTATTATTATTATT
>JAOSBM010000204.1:20332550-20350773 GCA_027568955.1 Erythroxylum tenue | reverse complement strand
CTAATACTAATAAAAATTATAATAATAAAGAAAAGAAAAAGATTACTAAATTTATTAAAAAGGAATTTAATGATAATGACCATAAATGTAATAATTATTCTGCAATAAATTTAATAATAATAACTATTTAAAAAAATAAGACACGGTTTTTACAATAATAGAAATAAACGTAAATCACAAATAATAATAATAATAAGAAGAAAAAGTCAAAGCTGGAGTGTGCAATAAAAAGGAAATTCTCCAACTTTGGCATCGGTTGTGGCTTGCAAACGGCGCCTGTGATTGGGACCTATAGGCGCCTGTCATCTGTCGCAACCTCTGCTAAATTTTTATCCAAAAACGACGTCGTTCTTTCACTAAACAGAATAAGACAAATTACAGTTAGACAGACGATCCGAACTCGGGCAGTTTTGCTCATTCCGAACAAACGTCTTTCATTAAGGTATAGGTCTGACACACCAAAAGTCCCATTCATTACCTTCTTCAGCCGCCTGACAAGTCTGATAGGGATAACCCCTTGGTTTTTTTTTTTCCTTTTAACTTGACTTTACAACGTATTTTGCAAAAGCTTACTACACTAGAATCAACGGTTGTGGCTTTCTGGAAGATAAAGCTTTGGCAAGCGTGGTTTGTTGTGATTTCTTTTCCAATTGACCCTAAGGTACTTGCATGAGCATTGTTTCTTAAAATTGTTTTCTTACGTGCCCTTCCCTTGTCCCATGTCCTAAAAGGTTGAATTCCCAATTCTAAAAATTCTCAATCGTAGGCTCGACTATCGTTGAAAGATTGAAATGTGATATAATCTTGATCAGCCCCTAACAAAGCGGCCCATACGCTCCTGTTGCCGGGAATTGAACCTTAATTCTTGTCTCAAATTATTCTACTAGATTGCCAACTAAGCTACCCGTGCGGGCTCTTACGTGCGCTTCCCATATACGTATTATGTCTATCATGCCTGGGTTTATCAATCACTGCTGGCGACCTGTCACTGCCTTCTTTTAATTAATAGTAGTACTTTTCTTACGACTGTGAGTTGTCTGATGCTAGTTTTATTTTTATTAGTATATTCACAGTAGTTTATTATTATTATTAGTTTTATTGTTATTAATCTTTTTGATTATTACATAATAGCAATTCCGGTCAACCCTCAGATATATTCTTATTGTCTTGTAGTGAAATTCTATTTACTTCAATTTCTTGCTCTGCATCATAGTTTGTCTGTCGCATCTATATATAGGTCTACAAAAAACAGTCTCTTTATTATATAGGGGTAAGGTTACGTACTATTAGACCTCTTTAAACCCTATTTTACTGCGGGACTTCGGATTGGGTGTGATGATGATGATAAAATTTGATTAAATAATTAAAATATATTTTAAATAAAATTAATTTAAAATTATTTATTTTAAAAATATAATAATTTAATTGATAATTGAATTAAAATAAATTTAATTAATTAAAAATAGTTTATTTTTAAATTTTATCTAATATGTAACTATCATCAATAATAAAAATATAAATACATTGATATTAACAACCAAATATTTTTCGTTTTTATTTGAAAGAAAAATAAACTAAAAAGCAGAAAATAAAAACTACATCAAAAAACAGAAGTGGAGCCAAAAGGCGTCAAATCTTTTGTTTGACAAAATATATTATCTCTAAAATATTGAGTTTTATAATCCATTTTAATTAATGAAATTTTAGTTTTTTAAGTATAAAAAAATAATAAAATAGATTTTAAATGGATGTGTATTTCGTATCAAATTTTAAATTATGTAATTATGAACATATGTGTTTTAATACAGTTACTCCCATTGGTAAAATCAACATCATTACTCATTATCATATTTTAAAGTTTTTCATTGAATTGGAACCAAGAAAGATTACAGACCCAAGTCTTTGAAGCTTTTAGGAAGGAGAAGAGGCTTAGAAAACAAACTTCATTGAACTACAAACTGATTACAAAAGACTTCAATACTAAGCATACATTGAAGTGTAAGGTGAAGCGTTGCGTATGCTCTACAATCGCCTCATATGAGGATCTTGTGTATCAGAAAGTCTATGACAGTCTAGGACTGTTAGTCAACAATCTCCGCTGCTTGTTATTAGGTTGACTGAATTAACTGGAATGAAGAGTAAGAGTATGTGAGTGAGGTAGGGTTCCTAATAGGCGAGAGCATTTTTGCCCGTGTAAGTCGATGGATAGGCGTTGAGTGTTGTAACTCTGATATCTGGAACTACCTACTGAGTGATACATACTTCCAATCCAACTTTGGTTAGTAGTTAATTTGTAACAACCAAGAGTTGTTGTTGTGCCAGTTTGGCCTAGTTGTGTCATAGTTTTCCTGTGTGCCCTTCGAGGTCCCTGAGTGGTGTTATTTAGCCGTTGAATAATACATTATACTAGTGAAGAGAGCACGATATCAATTTGGCAACGACAAGTGTGAAGGACAATCCAATGCCATGTGCACTACAATATGCTTTCATATTCAATGTCTTTTGATTTCTACATCTGCTATAACATTCATATTGCCTTTAGTAAGTTTTCTCAGACATGGCATTATATTTGACAGGCCTGCCTATGATATGGAGCTCAATCATCTTGGTGGTTTATTTAGGGTACTCACCAATTGTGATTGGAAGGTTTGTTTTTCCTTTAAGGAAGATATGATCATCTTTGAAATCCAACAAAGAGAAAGGTTCCAGTTAAAGTTATTATGATTCAACTTTAAAGGACTTGTAAAAAGGAATATCAATGGACCTACATTATATAATAGAATACTTTTCATTTCAAAGCTTGTGACATTCACCTCAATGATCATCACGCATTCATAAAGATTATATTGTCTTGATAATTCCTCCTGTTCAAATACAATATGCTTTCAAACTCAATGTCTTTTGATTTCAACATCTGCTTTAACATTCATGTTTTCAAGCTCAATGTCTTTTGATTTCAACATCTGCTTTAACATTCATGTTGCCCCTGGTAGACTCCTTCATTTAGGATATGTTATAGGTACTATCTCCATCGGTAATTATAACTTTGACAATTCTTCCTTGTCCTCTTCTTTATTGTAGGGTTTTTGCCTTATGATTAGGTAATACTTGGTCTTGAACTTATGACTAATGTCTCTATAAGGGCATTTTTGTCCCTTCTAACAAATTACTCCAAGTGTCCCCGTTGTAGGAGTTCACTAACAGTTTGTTTAAGGTTTATGTATTTCTTTGTATCATGGTCATAACCATGATGAGACCTACAAAAGCTTTATGTCAGTCGCTTCCTTGGTGGTATAAGGCAAGAAGGTTTACCAAATCCTACTCCCTAACAAAGTTTAAAATGTGGTTTATGATTGTATTTAATATATGTATATTAACTTTCGTTATACCGCCCAGACTACTCTCTTTTTTTTAATATTGTTCCACTTTATTTTCCCTAGTAGATTTAATAATTACTTTTCTTTTATATGCAAGGCATATAGTTCTTTATATGCTCAATGATGTCTATAATTATGAGACTTGTTTGGGTGTTCAATAGACAACTCATCCTCTTTTAGGTCAATGTATCTTTTAGTCATTTCTTGATCCTCCTTAAAAGTATGTATCTTATCCATCTATAGGGGTTAATGTTTCTTTAATTGTTTCTCAAAGGCGATAATGGCAAATAAAGTGTTGAGGTTAAGTATTTGACTTTAATAATGAATATTCTTGTGTAATCGTTAAGGGTCTGGCATGACTTTTGCATAATCTCAAATAAGGTTAATAAGTCTTTGGACATGTGTAAGTTGTTGGAAAATGGGTTTTGAATTGATTCTTTTAACTACTTAAATGTTGATATTAAGCTTACAAGGATTGTTTGAGACCAATCTTTTAATAGGTCTGTGAGTGTAGATGAGAAGAACCAACACTTTATTGTATCTGATGCCTAGACTAAGTCCATAATTTCTCTAAGACATATTATATGACTACACGAGTTTGCCATACCATTGTAGGGTTCTAATGATGATAGCTTGAATTTTTCAAAAAGCCAGAGCAGTACGGTCCTAGTGAAAGGGTTTTAGAAGTCAACACAGAATGGTTCTTGATCGTGTTATTGTGGCATATTGTGTGAAACAGGTATGTGATGATGCTTTGTGACTGTGATTGTGGCTTTATTGATCTTTAAAGAGGAGACTCTTTGGATGAAGAAGCTGAATTTGTTTTTTCTGGAGTTAAAATCTATGATCCTTCTGGATTATCTTCTTAGTCCTCCATTTGTTCAGGGATAGTTTGTTCTTATTCAGTCTCAACTTGAGGAGTTTGGCTACTGTCTTTGGCTTCCCAATCCTAACTGGCCTACTCATCAAATACAAGATTGCAACTAAAAATAATCTTCCTACTTAAGGGATCATGTAGCTGATAAGCCTTTGATTGAGTGCAATATGTTTTCGTGACTTCCCATCTAGTTTATGCAGTTCAGTTGTAAGCAAGACATAACAAATACATGCAAACACCTAAACACTTATATAGACTTTCCTAGGGCTTGCTTATACTCCATGCTTCATTAGGATTTTGATTCCATACTGCTTTAGTCTGTGAAATATTTTAAATGTGTACAGATGTAACAACTCCTTCGACCTAAAAGGAATCTGGCATTCCCTTTTAATAAGCATGGATTAAGCCATCTCCACAATCGTACAATTCTTGCGTTCAGCTACACCGTTCTACTCGGGAGTGTATAGGGCTATAAGTTTCCTCTTTATTCCCTATTCATCATAGAAAGCATCGAAATCTTTTGAAGTGAACTTATCTCCACAATTAGTTCGGAGCACTTTATGACTTTTCCACTTTGTTTTTCCAAAAGTTCCTTAAATTTCCTTAAGCACTTGAAACTTTCTGATTTGTGTTTCAAGAAATACACCCAACTCATCCTCCTAAAATCATCATTAAATAGAAAGAAATATTTACTGCCAGTTAACGATTCTGTCCTCATAGGACCACATAGATTAGCATGGATGAGTTCGAGAATATCTTCTGCTCTCTTTGTTTTTTCCTACTGGAAAGGATTGCTTTGTTTGCTTTATTACCATGTATCCTTCGTAGACTCTCCAATGGCTTAATGATGGGAAGATTACTCACCATTTGCTTGTTTTTTTAGAAGTTATAGCCCTTTAATGTTTAGATGGACATATTGTTGATGTTATAATTCACTTTTTATAAAAGTCTTACTCACCATGGTTGTTTATGTTCTTTTAGTAAAGTCAAGAGCAAACATATGATTTGATGACATATGAGCACAAGCACGAATTCTGCCAGTGGTTTTGTGTTTCACCATTCATTTACCATTATCAAATACCACCACATAACCAGATTCGATCAACTAAACGACGCTTAACAAGTTGTGTGCTAGATAAGGAGTGAAATGAACATCCTTAATGATTTTTTTTGTTGCCTACAGAGATCTCAGTTGTCCCTTTACCTTTAATTTGTATTTTTTTATCATCTCCTAGTCGTACTTATGATTTGACAGTCTCATCGAGCTTTTTGAACTTTGAGTGATCTCCGATCATGTGATGAGAGCAGCTGCTATTTATGTACCAGATGTCATTCTTTTCCTCCTTTGTTGTAGTTATTGTCATAAACAAGAAGTTATCTTCCTCTTATTCAACATAACTTCCATCTTCTGGTTTGGACCAACAATATTTATCAGAGTGCCCATATTATGAGCATTTAAGTGTATTGTTTCTACCTAGGCCCCTTCTGCAGTAGCCTCCTCGACCTCTTCCTCTTGCATATTCATTTAAGGATTCAGGCTCCCCCTTGGTCTGAAAAGCCCTTTCTTCTTCCTTTCCATTTGATCAATTGATTCGTGTCTCGTGAGCTTTAATTGGTCCCATCAGCTCATCAAATGAAAAGGTGGATATGTCCTTTGATTCTTTGATCACAGCCAACACATGATATTGGATCCTATTTTCGGAACCAACTCTTGCTCTAATACCAAATATGTTGGGTCCCGTTTCCAGAACCCAACTCTTGAAGAAACCATAACTATCATTGTTCTATTTCCTTGTAATCTCCTCTTGCTATGATACCACCTATGTTTGGCCCGTTTCTAGAGTCCAACCCTTAAACCATAAAACGTGGGCGTAATCCAAAGAAATTCCGAAGCTTAAAGTCTCATACCATTCTATATTCCTTTTCCATAACATATATAACTTTTGGACTATTAAACCAAATTGAATTATTTTGATGTCCTTAGAAAATTGAGACAATGAGGAACATTTCTCTATAAGAAAGTGTTATCAAATTCCTTCAATTACATGATTAGAAAAAGATCTTAATTTTTTAAAGGAATTAAGCATGATTTTAAATAATTTTGGGGTTTACTCCAAACATTTTCGGACTGTTCTTATGCTAAAACATTATCCTGTGCTTGACTTCCATCCCAAAATTGATACTTTTAGAGACTGAATTAAAACTCAATTTCATCAGACAATTTGTAACCCTATTTCTCTAGTTTAATCCAAATCAAGAATCATCTTATTTGGATGGCTAGAGAAAAAGTTATGGCTCAAACACTTTCGGACTGTTACTAAATCGAGACTGTAAACTATACCCAACTTCACTCCAGAAATTTAAAGTCTTAAGAACTGAATTGAAATTTGATTCCTTCAGATAACTTGTAGTTCCATGTCTCTAGTTTATTTAGAAACAATAATCAACTTATTTGGAGCTCTACAGATCAAGAAATCACTAAAATATTGAAGCATGTTCAGTAAAAATGTCCAACTCATACTCTTACAACCGATCCTCTCACATTCAATCCATCTTTCTGAACTTAAACCCAAAAGCTCTAAATTTTTGTGGAGAGGTAGAGGAATGTCTTAGGAATCCAACGTTTCAAAAATCAGGTTAATTGGAGGTCAGACGAAAAAGTTATGGCCAAAAGAGTGAAGAGAGGTCGGATTAATGGAGGAAAACAAAAATCGGCCGTGTCGCACTCGCCCTCGCGACGCACGCGTTGCCCTTTCGTGGCCCGCACGAGGGCCTGCCTCCAGGGATTTTCTTCTTCCGACATATCAACTTTCACAATTCATAACTTTTGACCCAGAACTCTAAAATTTGCAAATTTGGTATCAATGGAAAGCTAAAAGAAAGCTCTACAACTTTCATGAAGAATATAAAAACAAATTCGGTCTCTATAAGGGTCAAAAGTCCACATCAAAGTGTCTATCCGACAATTTCATCCTAAACAGCATCCTAACGTCTAAAAATCATAACTTTCTACTCCATTGTCCAAAAATTTCATACTTTATATCAAAGAAAAGCTAAAAAGATAATCTACAACTTTCATGAAGAACTTAAAAGCAATTTCTGCCTTTATAAGGGTCAAAATTTCCAATCAATGAGGCTATCTCGAAAATTCACCCTATGCAGCAACACAATTTCAAATGATTATAACTTCCAACCCCGATATCGAAAAATGTCATACTTTATAGCGTTAGAAAGCTAGAAAGACAAGCTACAACTTTTATGAAGAAAATTTTATCAAAATCTCTCTAGATCAACCCAGAAAATTCACAAAAGTTTCAGATCGAAAATATAACTCTCCACTGTTCATTCTCCAAAAATTTTCATACTTCTATTTTCCAAAATCCAACTCTTCAAATTCAAGAATTCTCCTTTTTCTTTCCTCATAACTAATCACTAATAATTTCTCATTTAATAGTTCTACCTTCCAAGAAAAGTTCGGGGTCTAACAATTCTCCCCCCTTAAAGAATTTCGTCATCGAAATTCTTACATGTCTGATCAAACAAAAGGAGGAAATGATATCTGATGCTTTCCTCAATCTCGCAAGTAACTTCTTCACTCGCCTAGTTTCTTCAAAATGACCATAGTCAATAGACTCACTCGATCTTTCCATCACTTATTTAATCAATCACTTTCTTAACTAGTTCCTCATTATGTTTCAGATCACTCGCAAATTTTATTTCCTGTGTCGATAACACCAATATCATATCATATCAATATTTCCTTAATATACCCATGGATAATCACATTTCGAATCTAAGACATCTTTTATCAGTAGCACTAACTCATAAAAATTTCATACCGACCAATACATATCGGGCTTATTGAATCCCTTTTTTTTGGATTGCTTTAATCTTCAATACTATAGTACTATCAGGGCAATTGCTAACTCAAACTGTTATTATCAAACTCTATGTTTCCCCTTATTAGTTCTCATAATTCCTTAAGTAACTAATTCCTCAATGAGGTAACACCATCTCACTTTATTTTTACATCCATATCAATTCAAGAGCATATCTACAACCAAAATTCCGTCACCATATTCACTGACATAATCATCAATACTAAATTTATGTCCAACACATTGGACTACATTATATTTCTTAGTTCTAAATATCCACAAACTTTCATTTCCTCATATCATGAAATGCCCATGTAAGATCCTAATTCTGGGCTCTGATACCACAACTATTGGATCCCGTTTCCGGAACTCAACTCTTGCTCTGATATCAAACATGTTGAGTCCCGTTTTCGGAACCCAACTCTTGAAGAAACCATAACTATCATTGTTCTATTTCCTTGTAATCTCCTCTTGCTCTGATACCACCTATGTTGGGCCCATTTCCAGAGTCCAACCCTTGAACCATAAAACGTGGGCGTAATCCAAAGAAATCCCGAAGCTTAAAGTCTCATACCATTCTATATTCCTTTTCCATAACACATATTACATATATATACGTGTAACAACAATTCGCAATCAAGATAATCATATCAAATCGATAGCTTCCTCAAGTGTACTCTAATTTTAATTCAACCTTATCCATATGCAAATCTTTATTTTCGCTCAACATCATCCATACATAACTCATAATTCATTGACAACAAAAGATACGCGTTCATTACAAAGCTGAAATGACATTTCAAACCACAATACATCAATGCCTCAAAATCTCAAAATACATAAGACACTTGAACTAATAATACTTGAAACGTAACTAAAACCCCATGGTTACAAAATCTAACTTAAAATACAAAAATATGCAACTTGGAGTGATGCCTTGAATCTTAGTCACTTGGTCTCTCGCTCAACACCTGAAGATGGGGAGGAATTTGGGGGGGGGGGTGAGCTTAAAAGCTCGTGGGTAACAAGTTTATAATCGAGAAACAAGCAAAAACCATTTTCAAAACTCATTGCCATGGTACATTTTCTAAACCATAGAAATTTCACATTTAAAAATCATAAAACACTTATTTCATGAAAATCTCAATTCGTCAAACAATTCACAATAGGACAAATCATGTATGCATCAATCTTGTCAAACATATCATGAGCACATCAGAATGGTTTGGAAGGTCCATAAACAGAACGAACTAACACATTTCCCAAAAAGGATCCTATGTAGTTGTGAACAGAACGAGCTAACTCTCATATAGTGGTTTTGTGTAGTCGTGAACATGAGGGAGTCCATGAAGGAGCTCCATGCCACTAGCAGGCAGGCGGGAGAAACTTTTAGTCAAAGTGCACTTGACAACAGAATGGACCAAACCAAACCCACATAACATGTATTTCATAAACTTGTAAACTTGTATTGCCCAAAATGGCACTTCTTAAAAACTTGTGTTTCATGAGCAAACAATATTTCGTATGCGCTTGCAAAACTTGATTTCATAAACTTGCTATTCTTTTCAGAAATCACTTATAAACATCTCTTTCTAAGCCATTTCATAGTTCATGGAGAAAACATATAACAGATTTCACAAATCATCATCAAAATTTCGTACACCACAACATTTAGCAATTTCTCAATCAATCAAAAGCAGTAAAAGCAACATTTAATGAAGTAATTGAAATCATTTTACTCTCTTGATTCAAAGGAAAACATTTATGGCTCATTACTCAAATTATAAACATCTTCTCCCTTTCAATTTTCGTTCTTACTTCTTTCTTAAAAGCCAAACAACCCTTCTTATTACAATTTTGCCATTAATGAGCGAACAATGTCCAATTTGCCCTTACATGTAAGCCTTGTAACTTAATGGCTTAAGTGATCTTCCCAAAAAGCCCTCATACATACATGCTCTTGCTACTTAATTCAACTAAACCATATCTTAAAATCCAACCAACATTAGCACAATAATTAACTCCAAATTAAATAATTAATCTAGCAAAACCCCAAAATTATTTAAAATCATGCTTAATTCCTTTAAAAAATCAAGACCTTTTTCTAATCATGTAATTGAAGGAATTTGATAACACTTCCTTATAGAGAAATGTTCCTCATTGTCTCAATTTTCTAAAGACATCAAAATCATTCAATTTGGTTCAATAGTCCAAAAGTTATGCTCCAAACATTTTCGGACTGTTCTTATACTAAAACATTATCCTGTGCTTGACTTCCATCCCAAAATTGATACTCTTATAGACTGAATTAAAACTCAATTTCATCAGACAATTTGTAACCCTATTTCTCTAGTTTAACCCAAATCAAGAATCATCTTATTTGGATGGCTAGAGCAAAAGTTATGGCTCAAACACTTTCGAACTGTTACTAAACCGAGACTGTACACTATACCTAACTTCACTCCAGAAATTTAAAGTCTTAAGAACTGAATTGAAATTTGATTCCTTCAGATAAGTCTCTAGTTTATTTAGAAGCAAGAATCAACTTATTTGGAGCTCTACAGATCAAGAAATCACTAAAGTACTGAAGCATGTTCAGTAAAAATGTCCAACTCATACTCTTACAACCGATCCTCTCACTTTGATTCAATCCATCTTTCTGAACTTAAACCTAAAAGCTTTAAATTTTTGTGGAGAGGTAGAGGAATGTCTTAGGAATCCAACGCTTCAAAAATCAGGTCAATCGGAGGTCGAACGAAAAAGTTATGACCAAAAGAATGGAGAGAGGTCGGATCAGGAGAGGAAAACAAAAATCGGCCGTGTCGCACTCACCCTCGCGACATCCCAACTTCCAGGGATTTTCTTCTTCCGATATCTCAACTTCCACAATTCATAACTTTTGACCTAGAACTCTAAAATTTGTAAATTTGGTATCAATGGAAAGCTAAAAGAAAGCTCTACAACCAGGGACGGAGCCAGACTCAACTCTAAGGGAGGGCCAGGGGCCAACATCTAAATGCAAAAAAATAATACAATTATATAATATTATTTTTTTAAAGGGGGGCCACTTATATTTGTAATTTTAAAAATTTTAATTATATAAGTAATTTGTTTTAAAAAAATATTTAAAAGGGGGGGCCATGGCCCCCTCCCTTATAACATAGATCCGTCCCTGTCTACAACTTCCATGAAGAACATAAAAATAAGTTCGGTCTCTATAAGGGTCAAAAGTCCACATCAAAGTGGCTGTCCGACAATTTCATCCTAAACAGCATCCTAATGTCTAAAAATCATAACTTTCTACTCCATTGTTCAAAAATTTCATACTTTATATCAACGGAAAGCTAAAAAGATAATCTACAACTTTCATGAAAAACTTAAAAGCAATTTTTGCCTTTATAAGTGTCAAAATTTTCAATCAATGAGGTTGTCCCTAAAATTCACCCTATGCAGTAACACAATTTCAAATGATCATAACTTCCAGCACCGATATCTAAAAATGTCATACTTTATAGCGTTAGAAAGCTAGAAAGATAAGCTACAACTTTTATGAAGACAATTTTATCAAAATCTCTCTAGATCAACCCATAAAATTCACAAAAGTTTTAGATCGAAAATCTAACTCTCCACTGTTCATTCTCCAAAAATTTTCAGACTTCCACTTTCCAAAATCCAACACTTCAAATTCAAGAATTCTCCTTTTTCTTTACTCATAACTAATTACTAACAATTTCTCATTTAATAGTTCTAACTTTTAAGAAAAATTCGAGGTCCAACATGATCGAACTTGAATAGCAAGCTCCTTAATACTTTAGCGACCACTGCTTCATTTGATATTCGATCTCCATAAGATCTTGTTTATCCTATAACTGATCAAACTCTGGTCAAAAAATCTTTCACAAATTCGTTATTTTTCATGGAGGAAGTTTCAAAATCACAACTTAGTGATTACAATTTGATAGTGATTACCTTGGAGGAACCTTGATATTCAACTTTGAGTGAGTTCCATGCTTGATTGGACAGGGTAGCTGCTACTATCCATGAAAATTTGACTTATCTACTGCTTGTTAGATGAAGAAGAGTGCTTTGGCGTCTCGCTTCTTATGCTTTTTGTTGTGAGTCTCATCTTCTTCATTTTCTTCATAACATGTTTCGACATAGTTCCAAAGATCTTGAGTTTAGGATAATGTCTTCATTTTGATACTCCAAAATTTGTACGAGTCTCATTTGAACAACATAATTTATGAATGAGAAACATTAACATTGGGAGTTATACTTGCATGTGAAGCAGACTTGAAATAATTCTCAATTCTGAAGGAACCGAGCTCTTGTACCAACTTTGTTAGAGATTTTGATAGAGCAAGAAAGAAAAATTGGAAGCAAATTGATATTGTAAATGCTTTATTGGAATAATTTAGAGCCTTTAAATAGGTAGGACAAGCTAAATGGAAACTTGAAAGAAAAGAAAATTCTTAGCCTAAAAAAAACTCCAACTAATTGACTGATTCTATTGACACATAATCACCCTAAAAGAATTATTCAAAACCAACTACTAATAGAAAGGTGCAAATTGCCCTTAATTCTAACATTGTTGCTATAGCTTTAGCAAGCCCGTTTCTAATATTTTATAAATTTTGGGTAAAGTAAAAAAATGTTATTTTATTTTTGTTTATTTTTTACTAGTGTTAAGAGTGACTCTTATAAAGAATAAAATAAAGTAAATTAGAGGCTTATAAAGAATAAAATAAAGTAAATTAGAGGCAAGTTAAAAGTTAGCTCTAGGTAGGTGTCCTTCTTGTTCTTACTTAGGGTCGGCGTGGGCATTAGTCATCCTTTGTTTTCAAGTTAAATGATGCATGCTCCACTCATCTCGACGTTCATGCTTAAAACAGAGATGCTAACAATAAATAATGAAAATGCTTGGGCTTCGGTATTTGAGGGATGTAGCAGAGCTTGTTATTGTTAATTCTCTAGCGCAAGGCATGTTTCCGCCTCCCTCAATCCCGTCTAGAATGAAGATTACCTCCAAGTTGCTCTTCATGTACCCACAAATTAGTTTCAACCTTGTGTCACTCAAGCTGAACTAATTCTTGTATGCTAGTTCAAGACTGTTATGAGTGCTCTTCCACTCATTAGCTTTTTTTTTTTTTTTTGAGTACAACTCATTAGCTTTTATATTTTACCTTTATTCTATCAAAGCCAAAATGGAATATAATTTTTCATGTGATATTTATTGCCAATGCTTAAAACAGCAATCCGTAATCTGAAGGTGCTATTATAACCCATCTGTTTGGATGTTCAGTCTCAGCGATCCGGTCCGATTATTATTGCATATATTTCAAGTGACAACTGGATGTTCAGCCCTAGTTGCACTTGAGGAGAAATGTTAGAGTATCCCATATTGCTTAGACGTGAAAATGTTAAAGGGTTTATAAGTGGTAAGGGTCAACTATCCAAACAACTAGTTCTAGTTATTTGGACAATAGTTGACCCAAGCTCAATTCTTATTAGTGGATTCCACACTCTACTCATATTAAAAATTTAACATGGTATCAGAGTAGATTTGGTCCGGATTATTAATTTTTCGGTTATCCGTCTGGATGTCCAGTCCAGTGGTCCGGTTTGATTACCACTGCGTATATTTCAAGTGACAACTGGATGTCTAGCCCTAGTTGCACTTGAGGGGGAGTGTTAGAGTATCCCATATTGCCTAGACATGAAAATGTTAAATGGTTTATAAGTGGTAAGGATCAACTATCTAAACAACTAGTTCTAATTATTTTAACAATAGTTAACCCAAGTCTAATTTTTATTAGTGGACTCTACACTCTACCTATATTAAAAATTCAACGTTCTCTAGGCACAATGATTGGCAAGAGGGGAAGGTCATGGAGATCAGCGGGAATCGGGTTTGCCCTGTTACGGTCAGTACTGTTGCTAAAGGAAAATCCAGTAAATTGGTCATACGATAGCACCATAGCTGCATAATACGGATTTTGAGGTGGAGATTCTGATTGATCCTGTGGTGGATGATTAGACATTTGATAATCATCAGGACCCATTAAAAAATTTGTGGAACTCAAATCTCAGATGTAGGCCCTCTATATTGAACCCAATCAAAAGAATAATGTGTAACTGTTCGTCTTTTATGCTTGAATCCGGATAAACTTAGAGAAATAGAAGTTCATGTCATCTGCAGTTAGACCTCGTCTAACTTAAAGAGAATATGAACAGCTGTACGAACTTGCCTTGATTATCGGAGCTAGAGCCAGTGGTTGAAATGATAGAAACAGTATGCTAAAGTTGCTCTTGGAACCTTGCAAGTTGAATATCTGGTCTGCTATGCTTTGGATTGCAAAAAATCTGCACAGAAAGAGTTTTTGAGGTTTGAGAAATAATCCAATTTGGCGAATGTTTAATTGCAGGATGAAATCGAAAATAAAACAAAACCCTTGGCAGAAAAACTTCCTAAAACATCAGTTTTTCAGCTTCAGCCATAAGTACCAATTCAATCATCCATCTGAAGGTATTTGATGAGACTTATATTCTAATCAAACACTGACTTGGGGAGGAGCCAGCAAGTGAATCACTCACCCATATTTTAAACCTCATCTCTAGTTGAAACTTCTGTTTACTCTGTTAAGGCCACCCTACTTTAAATACATTCCTTGCAGCTCACAAACTGACGGTCGAGATCGGGGAGCTCAAATTGAGGTTGACTGAGGTTATTAAGCAAGGAAGCCACTTTCAACTCAGAGCTTAGCTCAAGGGCATCTTTTTCGTAAAGACTAAAGAATTTCACCTGCTGAGAAAGACAAGTGAGACTGATCGTTTTAATATGTATTCTGTTCTTATATTTATATAGATAGTCGTTGTTTAACCAACCATCATCTTTGAGCCAGCTCCATCACCCTACAACAGTGCTACAGAATTGGATCTTTTTACGCTAAAACAGAGAGAAATTTAAGAATTCACATGCTATTGTCTTCTAAAAGACCCAATCTGCGTGTAATATTGGAAACACTGTTAGAATAATTGATGAATTTTACTGTCGTACCGACACGAACTTAGATCTTGCATTTTCAGTTCAACCTTACAAGGACGAGCCCCACCAGGAATCCTCACAGCTTCTTCAGACATTAAATGGCATATAAGTTTGGATAAACGAACAAACAAAATGGAACCACAGAACGTGTTGTGGACCATACACAGGAGGTTGACAAGTGGCAACTGGTACCATATTTCATCGGCATAAAAAATACCAGAACAGATTTTAACAAAATTACACGAATTAATTTGAAGATTTTAAGCGAATAGTTGGTGACTCAGAAACAGAGGCATGTAGAAAAACTTGGTTCAAGCTGAATTAAATCTGATTTTCTTACAAGTAATTAAGCAACAAACAACAATGGAGCCCTTAAATTAAGCACTAAGTAGCATTCCCCCAACGATCAAAGTATGAAATCATTGATGGTAACTGTCTTAAATTTTTGATCTTTTAACTTAAAAATGCTAAAAATCTGACATGATCAAATCAAGGTTGTTGCTGGGCATCCATGAAACCAGCATCGACCAGCACCTTCTCTCTTTTAGCCAACTCGATATCTTCATCAACCATCATCTTCACCAACTGCTCAAACCCAACTTTAGGCTTCCAGCCAAGAACCCTCCTGGCTTTGCTCGAATCACCCTTCAAATTATCAACCTCTGCAGGCCTAAAATACCTCTTGTCAATCGCCACATGGTCCTTCCAATTCAACCCTACATACCCAAATGCCACCTCCAAGAACTCCTCCACCGTGTGTGACTCCTCCGTCGCCACCACATAATCGTCCGCCTTCTCTTGTTGCAACATCAACCACATGGCCTCCACGTAATCCCCAGCAAAACCCCAGTCCCTCGACGACTGCAAATTCCCCAAAAACAGCTTGCTCTGCAACCCTGTCTTGATCCTCCCCACAGCTCTCGTTATCTTCCTCGTCACAAAATTCTCACCTCTCCTCGGCGATTCGTGGTTGAACAAAATCCCATTGCACGCATACAACCCGTAAGCCTCCCGATAATTCACCGTGTACCAATGCGCTGCGCATTTGGACACCGCATAAGGAGATCTAGGGTGAAATGGGGACGACTCCGATTGCGGAGGTGGGGTGGATCCAAACATTTCCGAAGACCCAGCTTGATAATACCGGATATGACTCCGACCCGTCGCCGCAATATGAGATCTAACTGCTTCCAGCAATCGGAGGGCGCCGGTGGCCACCACGTCGGCAGTGTAATCGGGGATTTCGAAGGAAACTGCCACATGAGACTGAGCCGCCAGATTATAGATCTCGTCGGGAAGGATCGTATCAAGCCATCTACGGAGAGATGACGCGTCGGATAGATCCGCGTAGTGGAGCTTCATGCGAGCCTTGTGAGTGTTGTGCGGGTCGATGTAGATGTGGTTGATCCGTTGGGTGTTGAAGTTTGAGGACCGTCGGATCAGCCCGTGAACCTCATAGCCCTTGTGGAGGAGGAACTCGGTGAGGTAGGATCCATCTTGTCCGGTGATTCCGGTAATCAATGCAATCTTGCGCTTCTGGGCACCGTCGTCGGAGGTTCCATTGGCGGATCCAGAGTTGCGAGCGTCGTTTTCTGTCGCCATTGACGCTCTGTGGTTTAGGCTCAAAGTGCTTGGTATAAAGAGTATGAGAAGAGACTATTCAACAGCACTGACGACGAGGGATTTATAGATCTCTAGTGTACGCGGGTTTTAGTTGATGGGGAAGTGTTTAGCGGAGTAAATTTGGACAATGAGCAAGGGCAAATATGGAAGATTTATTGTAGACAGTTTTGTCCTCACCGAGGGATTGCTGTTACCATATTTGTGCAATAATGCGAGATCTTTGCGTTGCCAGCTGCATAAAAATTGTGTGAATCCCATTTTGGTGACTAAGAAATGGCATGTGATTGATGATTTTAATATTAAATTTAAGGATTTATGTTATTTTAATGTTAGAAATATTTTCTTAGTTTTAATAAAAAGCAATGTTTTAAAAGGTTTAACAACCGTTAACATTTAGTTAAGTTTTAAAAGGTTAATTTATAAATCTTGTAAAATTAGTTAAAATTTGAATATAATTAAAAATATAATTAAAAAAGATTTCATTAAAGAGTTTAATTGGAAAATAAATTATAAATAGTTAAAGATTGAATAATTTAAAAGATAATTGAAAAAGGTTTTCTTTATTTATCAAAGAGTTTAATTAGAAAATAAATTATAAAATAAAATATATTTATTTATTTATTTTTATTTATAAGAACTTATAAATTTATAAAATTGATCGATTAATTAATAAACTAATTAATTTTTAACAACAACAATTATTAAAATAAATAGAACTAAAAAATTGGTCAATTTAAATTTTTATAGTAAGTATTTTAATTATTAATAAAAAAGTGATTCATGTAATATTTTAAAATAAGTAAAAGATTTACACATTGCAGTAGAATTTTATACATTGCTTTGTATCACAAATGCCAAATTATCTCGCATTTTAAGGCTTATAATCTAGGTTTTAGGAGCGTAAAATTGGGTTTTGATTAGGATATTGTGCGCTGTCGGTGGATCAGATGATAAAACAGCCCTTTAGTTTTCGGCTCCTTGGATTTAAAAGGTGGAACGCTCACTCTAGGCGCTCTCACACTCTGACCTGATATTGTGTAAAGGAGGTAAATTACGGTCTGATCCTAACCAACTTCTCAAAAAGACGGCTCAGTATTCCGTACGCACAAAAAATTACCACATTGAATTAGTTTTCGGCTCCTGATATTGCGTGGAATAGAGGGACCGAAGCCAAGGTGCGTGGATTTAAATTATCAGAGCCTTTAAGAGCCCCTTTGTTCCATACTTCCGTGAGTCCTCCTGTGGTGCGAAATTTGTTTACATGCCACGTAGGAATCGTAAAAAGGTTTTCTAATTATGTTTTGTTTAACTTAGGCTTTTATATTTAAATTTTGATTATATATATAAATATATAATATCAAGTTAAATTCAGACCATAAAATTTTAAAATTTTATTTACATAAATCTACCCACCCTTTTCCAT
>JAOSBM010000204.1:20226145-20244617 GCA_027568955.1 Erythroxylum tenue | reverse complement strand
GATGATGATGATGATGATGATGATGATGATGATGATGATGATGATGAGTTTTAATAATATAATTAAGAATAAAAATTACTTTTGTGAGGGAGGGGTATAAATAGTAACCACTAGATTGGAATGAAAACTTGATACCCACCTCCTTGGAGGGTTTAGTGGATTCCCAAAGTTTGGAGGGTATAAATCCATTCCCTTGAAATTGAAAACCCCAAACAAACATTATTTTTTATAATGATTCCATTCCTTCATTCCCAAACCCTCAAACCAAACGCCCCCTTAATCTTCTTTATATAATATCCATATCGGGCCTCTCCATCACATGTTCAATATGAGTCCGGTCTATATTGATCGGAGTCCATTTTCCTCCTGAATTTTCGGCCCATTAATCCAGATCATTTACTAAGCTACTTTATTATCTTTATTCGGATCAAATTACGTAACTTAACCGATAAATTATTAAAAAATGTTAAATTACAATTAATTATTGTCCATTTTTGCGTAAAATTTCTAACCATACTAATGAATAAGTAATTTTTTTCCACCTGTTTTCCGATGGTAACCATCTAGAAAGCTAAAATGGTACAGACCAACAGCCATTTTACTTGAGACTATAACCATCTAGAAAGCTAAAATGGCACAGGACATGAGACATTTCACTTTGAGAGTATCTCCGAACAAAGCGACTTACTTTGGAGTAGTTGCGATTGCATTAGCCCACAAGAGTTTAATAGGAGAGACAACAAAATATTCGGTAAATCAGCTGCATTCAAGACGACAAAACCCTGCAGTGTCTCTTTCCTTCTTACCTTCTTCCATCGTTAAGAACAAGCCGGCCCTGCACTGTCTCTGCTCTTGGATGGACTTACTAAGATAGCCGCACAAGGTTTGGTTGACATCTCGACCGTCCATTTAATGTAAATAATCTGAATTGACCTCAAAAATCATGAACTCCAACGTTTATAATATGGTGAAGGAATCCACCGGATTTCCATGCAACCTTAAGATAAACCTGTATCGGTTAGTTGGTTAGTTATTATCGTAAAGGGGCTGAATTTATACAGTCTAAAAATGATCAGATACATAATAACTGAGAATTGCGAGTTTCCTTGCTCCAGTTCTAGTAAGCTGATGCTCATGCAAGTTTTAATGGCTTTGTTTACTAAGTTGGACGTTCATTTCTTGCTAGGTTGTTGACAGTGCTGGTGCTTGGATTTCTAGTTTCTGAGAGATAAGATCGAGAATGAAAGGTCAAGAGGAAGAAAATGGAAAAACAAAGCGATGGGGTTGGTTGTTGATAGTGTTCGGGATTGGATTTCTAGTTGTGGTAGCAGCTTTAGTTACTCTTTTTAAAGACTGGAGCCATTGGAAGAAAAAAGATCCAGCTCCAGGACATCATCATGGAGGAATTGATAAGAAATACGCTGATGCTCTTGAAATTGCTTTGCAATTCTTCGATGTTCAAAAATGTAAGTTGCTTGCTTTCCAATGTACCAAGAAAATCTCGTCAATTGTAATTCCTATTAGCTGGTCTGTCTGGCTTAGGATATATGTGAGATGTAACGGAACCAAGTTTTGTTGTTGCAGCTGGAAAGTTGGTGAACAACAGGATTGCTTGGAGAGGGGACTCAGGGCTACAAGATGGCAGTGAAGTTAACTTGGATTTGACAAAAGGAATGTATGATGCCGGGGATCTTGTAAAGTTTGGATTCCCTATGGCTTTCACTGCAACTGTGTTGTCCTGGGCAATTCTTGAATATGGACACAACATGAATGCAGTGAAGCAACTGGGGTATGCTCAGGATTCACTCAAGTGGATCACTGATTTTCTCATCAATGCCCATCCTTCTGCTAATGTGCTTTATGTCCAGGTTGCTTCCCTTCTTTTAGGTTTCAATAAAAATTTCAAGGTCAGGTGATCATTAGTCTATTAACTATGATTTCTTTCTTTGAAGGTGGGTGATCCTGAAATAGACCACAATTGTTGGGTAAGACCAGAAACCATGTCAGAAGCAAGGCCAGCCACACAAGTTAACGCATCTTTCCCTGGAACAGAAGTTGCAGCAGAAACGGCAGCCGCTATGGCGTCAGCTTCTCTTGTTTTCAAGAAAATCGATTCTTCCTACTCTGATTTGCTCATTTTGCATGCCCAGCAACTTTTTTCATTTGCAGACACATATCGACGTTCCTACAGCGTCAGCATCCCCCAAGTACAGAAATATTACAACTCCACAGCTTATGGGGATGAACTCTTGTGGGCTGCCACCTGGCTTTATCTTGCAACTAAAGACCAGTTGTACCTCAAGTTTGTGACCGATCTTCATGGATCTGAATTTGCTAACTGGGACAATCCTTCTTGGTTCAGTTGGGATGACAAGCATGCTGGAGTTCAGGTTTACGTACATTTTGGCTAGAGATTTATATCTTTAATTGAAGTTTGTACCTGTTGAATGAAATCCAAAAGTGCTCTTTATAGTAACACCAGGGATGCTTTTCCATATTTTCCCAAACTTATTGCTCAAGACAAAAGCAGAAAAACCAACAGCTGATACACGATCGACTTTGAAGCAGGTTCTGTTTGCCAGGTTAGACATCTTGGGGGAAGAAGGAATGCCATCTGAAGAAAATATGTACCTTGAGATGTACTGGAAAACAGCCAAGGAATTCATGTGTCAGCTCCTTCCAGATTCACCAACAGTCACCTCTAGCAGAACAGAAAGTAATTATGTTCTACTAATTTTATGCTTATTCGGAACCATTTCAGCAGTGTACATGCAGAATTCCTAGCTGGCTATTGAAATAATAGAGATCGTTAAATAAAACTTGGATGGGACAGTAAAGCACTTGCTTAATTAGGAAGACTGCCTATGTGATGTATTTCGTTTATGTTTGACAAAAACTAGGTATAGAAGGAATTAGGATACGACCTGCTACGAGGTACAGAAACCTAGAGTTTGGCATCTGGGAAATTTGCGATCATTTGTAGTATGCAATCAGTGAATGCAAAAAGAATCTCCTATGATATGGTATTTTTTTAACTGGCACCATTTTGATCAATAGAGGCCATTAATTGTCTGGATTCTTTCTCCTGATGAAGGTTCCTGATGGGAAAAAGAACCTGAGCTGGCTATCTTCCTTATACCTTTACCGCTTTACCTGCAATCCTGATCATGTTTGAATTTTGTACTTGAAACTTTGGCAGGTTAATTCATCGTAGCCCTCGCACTTCTTTTAGAATATATTGCGAGACCTTGAATCCTGAACTGAAAACTGTGTTAATGCAGGTGGTCTGATATGGGTCTTAGAATCGAATCCTTTGCAGTATGCTGTGGCCTCTGCATTCTTAGCTGTCCTCTTTGGTGATTACATGAAAGCCTCACAGGTTTCAACTCTTTATTGTGATGGAAATTACTACAAGCCTGCTGATCTTAGGAAATTTGCCATTTCCCAGGTATGCAACTGTTTTACTTTGATTTTCCAACTACTCCAGTAATTCCTACTTTTCTGTTGCAAATTAAAGCACAATGATTATATTGGTTCCTTCTACAAGCTATGATGATAAAAAGGATAATGGCAAGCAACAGTGCAGTTGCAGTATATTACAGAAATTACAAACATGGTAACTGTGGACTGCAATTTCCCTCTATAGTAATCACAGAAAATTAAAACCTTGCGCTAGTTTGTATGTTATATAAGGAGGAGGGGATCATTGAGACCTGGTGTTTTTGCAACCTGTCGATTTTCTTGAAGTAAATGTACTTTTTAGGACAGAAAGTGCCTGTGCTTCTTTACAACAAATTTTCGACAGGATTGAACTTCTTGCTTCGTACATTTCTCTGAAGAATTTTATGTCGTAAGCACTTATCCAGCTTGCACTTTATATTAGAACGTTCCTCAGTCTTATGCATCGCTGATAGTGCTAACTTGGTATTGCCTCAGGCGGATTACATTTTAGGAAATAATCCAATGAAGATGAGCTATCTTGTTGGTTATGAAAGTTCCTACCCGCAGCACATACACCACAGGGGATCTTCGATTCCTCTTGACGCCACCACAGGCTGCAGCGATGGATTCATTTGGCTTTACACGACAGATCCGAACCCAAATTTAGCTGTCGGAGCACTAGTAGGCGGCCCTTCCCGAAATGAGACCTATAATGACATCCGAAACAACTCACTTCAAGGTGAACCAACCACTTACAACAGTGCACTCCTTGTTGGTCTCCTTTCTGCCTTGCTGACAAACTCTTCTGTGCCACAGTCCTTGTCATAGGCGATATCACAAAACTTGTATCAAACTTTGCTTCTTTAGTTGTAAATATACTTTAGTATCAACTCATTCCAATTTTGATCATGGCATCGATCGATAGGCAGTGGTTCTTCATCAGACGGGGCCTCTTAGCCAGGTAACTTGGTCCTCAAATATGGTTACTATGGGCTATCCAAGAAGAGCTCTTCCTGCGTTTGTGAACTGGATTAAATACATCATACATCTACACTGTGTGCCTTCTTGTACTCAACCACTTTCTGCATTGTTCTTTTGCAATTGACTTGTTAATAGCTAATGAATCGTATCAAAATCCTCCAGTTTTCACTTTTCAGTTTCAATACACAATACTACAAAGAGAAGGTGTTAAAAACCAAATATTTACTATTCCATTGTCATGACTATAGTAATTTTTGTTTCTTTGTAGAAATTTTGAAGTGCTTCCGGGCATTAGATTTGGAGTCCAGATCCTCTGTCCAATATTATGGTGTTTTATTGTGTCCAGTAAATCTCAGCTATGTATTTATGTGAGTCTCTCATAGGTCCCGTGTGACTCCCGCAAAATAAATGGCTGAAATTTTATGAGACAAAATAAGACAGAGTAATATTAAAATGAAGATCTGGTTTTTTAGAATTGTAAATTTTAATTGCACTTTTAGCAATAATGCTACGAATCCATTTCAGGGCTCTTATAGCCTAATGATATAGCCCATCTTTAAAGGGCCTTTTCACTATCCTGAAAGTCCACGAAATCCTCATCTAGACACACATACGGAATCCTCAACCGGCTGCGAACCTCCGTCTTCCTTATTGTTTGCTTATTTCCGGAGAGCTCCGAGATATATATATAGATACAAAGTTCTCTGGAACTTGAAAAAGACCGAATCTTTGTCAAGAATTTAATTCCATAGTCTTGCTTACTTGAAATTGACGAACAAAAAGGGACTCTGAGAGAAAGAATAGAGGAGCAATAAGATGGGAGAAGGAAGAGAAGGTGATTGGGAATGCATTGGATGCAAGAACAGGAACTATGCATTTAGATCGTTTTGTAATAGATGCAAACAGCCTCGCCTTCTCGTAGATGCCAAAACCCCTCGTGATTCCAAGTGGCTTCCTCGCATCGGCGATTGGGTTTGCGCTGGTTAGCCGTCCCCACCAATCTCTTAGTCGCTATGCATGCGCATGAGTATGTTTTGGTTAATATGGATGTATTTGCATGGCAAAGATTGAATCTTGGTTTTTGGGGTTTTCTGGGAATGCTTTGGCATATCATATGTCACTGTTGTGGATGGTTTCAGGTTTATAATAGGTTGTAGACTTGTAGTGGCTGAGGGTTAGTTTTGTCTTTGCTTTTGAGGCCTGATACATGTGGTATGCGGTGCCAACAAGCTTCGAGCTTTTTCCTGATTTAGAGGTTTGTGTGGTATGAAACTTGGAACATATTGTTGTAGATAATTAGCTAGAACCAAAGTTTGGCGAGGCTTTTGATATTGGGATTTATGCAAGTGTTAACCGGACCATTTAGTAATTTTCTGAACTTCGTATTCTTTTCTTGATACAGCAATGTCATCAGGTTTTTAATTTCAGTGCATCTTTCTTCTTCATATGTGACTTCAAATTTCCAATTTGGATGGAGGATTTATTATCAATTAGGTTAAGCTGTTTGTGTTTTTTGTATGTGTTTTTTGGTATGGGATGGTTTGGTTGGTGTGCGTATATATGGCTTCCTTTCCATCTTCGTGGCTGCATTTGGGTTGCGTGTGTTTGCCATGGGCCAATAGGTTGCACTAACAACAACTATGCATCAAGAGAAAAATGCAAAAAGTGTGGACAACCAAAGGAGGTAGCAGCAATGCCAGCAATTGCAATGCCTGGAGTTTCCCTCCCAACTTATTCGCATTATTTTGCCAGGGCCCCAGGGGGAGCAGAAGAAAAGATTAATATTGAGTTAGCAAACAATGGTACTTCCCTACAGCTGCTCCCTTTGACTTCCAGCCGGCCTACTGGAGGAGGTGGTAACTATGGAGGTCAGTCAGCTTCCATTTGGCCTTTAAGTGGAAACCAAATTTCTGGCCTTCCATATGTAAACCCTTCAAATCAATCTGCTCCAGTTCCAAAAGGATGGCGGAATGGTGACTGGATGTGCACTTGTGGATTCCATAATTATGCATCACGTGCACAAGTATGTTGAAGTTCCCTGAAATTTTTTTTTAATCTAATAATAATCTTTACAAAGTTATTTGTTTTCTGATATGTTTGCCACTGGGTTTCCAGTGTAAAAGCTGCAATGCTTCTATGCCTCCAGGTAACACTTTAATCTTAATGCAGATACCCTTTATAGATGATTTAGCATTGTGCCTACTTGTTATTTCTATATGGTGGGCAGGGGAAAGCTGCTTTATTTATATGTTTATTCAGTCTTCTTTATAGTTGATCTCATACTAGTGTAGCATACTGTGCTTCATGTGCTATGCTATATCCAGCAAGTCTTTTGGTAAATGCTTTGTTAATAGTGTGATTTTGGACCCTGGGGCTATCATAATAGTGAAATGTGCTCCTTGATCCTATCCGGACAATTGAACTTGAACATGTGGAGGCTGCGCTGCCTGTCTCTAGAATTTCTCTTTTGATCAGGCAGTTGTCCATGATCAGAGAGTTTGCTATTTTTGTTGTTGGTTAGAGAATTTCTATCATGTTCCCAATTGCTTGTGCATCTTTCTGTTTTATTAAATTTGCAAAGCACTTATACAGCATATCATGTACTTTTCAAGTGCCATCTTGAGTAATTTATCTGTGCTTCTTTCTGGCATGAAGCTATTGGAACAAAGCGGTTAGCATCAGAAGAGTTTGCTTATGATTGTGAGAACAAGAGACTAAATTCTGGAAACGTAAGGAAATCTTTTGGAGTGCAGTGTCATGTGTTAATTTCACAATCCTTCCATCTTATTTTTACTTCCATCCATTTCCTTCTTGAACTTGCAGACAAATTTGCAGCAGCAAGCATATCCATTATCCAGTCAAATGGTTGGGACTACCATTGACTTAAGACCCTATCATAGTGTTAGCACAAATGTGGCACCATCTTGGCAAGCACCTTTGCAATATCTTCAGCAAGTATCAAAGCCTACACTGCTTGGAAAAGGGTATGATATGCTATATATGCTTCCTGGTGAAGTGGCCTTAATAATGAGATAAAGAACGAGCTAACATTGTTTTTATTGCAAAAGCTGCTCATAGAGTGTTCTTCAATTATTCATCGTGTTGCTTTTCAGAGCAAAACATTGGCGGAATGGAGATTGGGTGTGTACAAATTGCAACAATCAAAACTATGCATCAAGGTCACAATGCAATAGGTCAGTTACAAGCTTGCCTTTGTTTCTTTCTCTTCCCATTTTTTCAGTTTTGAGCATGTTTGCTTGTTAATCTAAAGCGGAAATAGACAACTCGGAAATATTTGCATTCTGATTGTGCATGGAATGGTATTTTGCTGTTAAAGGTTTTAGGTAATTAAAAGGGCCAAAAGGGCTAATTAGCCTCTAACATTTTCACGAATGTACAAAATAGACCCTAACGTTTCAGAGTGTTCAAATTGAATTCTAAAGTTTATCATACATTCAAATAAGACCCCAAGGCTTGGAAACCGTTCAGATTGGGCCTCGACCACTGACGCTGTAAGGGCACCATCAGTCATCTGCTTACGTGGCCCATTAAACGCTGACATGATTTTCTTTTTTTATTTTCCCTAGATGTGGGACCCCATCATTTTTGACGTGGGCATGGTGGTGGGTCCCACATTAGGTCCAAAAATGCTGCGTCTCCTTCCTCTTCCCAAACGCAACGTTTGTCCTCTTCCTCTTCCCAAATCCAAAATTCTATAATCCCCCGTACTCACAGACATCACCACACTTCAATCTTCATGGTCTTCTCTCATCTTCTTCTGACACAATCCCATTTTTCTCTTCCCTATTCCCTAATCCCAAATCTCCCATTTTCTTCCAATACAATCCCTCATCTCGCACATCTTTTGTCTTCTTCACTGTGTGTTCTTCCTCAAACGACATTTCATCGTGGTAGGTTATTATTATCTGCCTTTTATTTTATGTGGTTCCCTAAAACTGTGTGTTCGTGTCCATTGTTGTCTGCCTCATCTTGGCTTTTTTGCTTTTTTAATATTGTATGCTGTGGTTCCCTATGGTTGTTGTGGTGTTGCATGTAAGCCGTGGTCCCCTATGTTTGTTGTGGTGTTGGATATAAGCCCTGGTCCCCTACGGTTGTTATTGAAGTTGTTGTACCAGACTACCAGTATAGCATTAATGCAATTCTTACCTTCATCACGTTTTATCTAGTAGAAATAAATATTCACTCTTAAAAATATTCTTATTAATGCCTTTTGATGATTCTTATTATTAAAAATATCGATAAATCTATGTCTTGATTTCCTTAACTCCATGCTCATGTTTAGCCTCCATTCAATTGAAATGATTTTGCTTAAAATTTTCAAATTTCCTCTATTCATGTGATTTAATCTCTTTGCTATGATACCCCACTATTGTGATTAAAGATATATGATAATTTCTTGACAACCCTGGGTGCAACTTCTGATTTCTAGCCATGTGCGAATTGTCTCCTCTCTGCATGCCTCTTCATCACCTTAATTTTGATTGTTTCTAGCATGCTTATAATTGGCCTATCTCTAGCCGGCAATATCCATCCATTGAATATTTCACTCATGTTGTTATCAACAACTAGACATTTGGATTCAAATGACTAGTAATATCATGCCCATCTCTTCTTCGGATATTCAAGCAATGATGATGCACATCTAGGTGTGATTTTGTCCAACCTTTTCAGCTGCTCGTTAAAATCTTCCACGTATGTTGACCAAGCACAATTCCAAAATTGCTTTCGCTAGTCTTTTCCTTTGAAGTTCATATGCCAATTATGGTATATGTGAAGTGCACACATACGATGAGTGGGATGGGATTGTGTTTTCCACTGCTCTAATCAATCCCTATAACAATGGAATAGATAAAGTTAATATATATTTGATACAATATAATATGTTCATTAATCAATGAAAAAAAAATACCTTCTGCAGATCTGATATTATTGTTAGTCCTTCACCACTACCCAACTCCATGTTCGAAGTCAACAAACTCATAAACCAGGTCCACGAATCAGTGTTCTCTACCTTGACAACTATCCATGCCAACAGATACATAGCTCCATCCCCATCCCTCTCAACTGCACTCAATAGTTGACCTTGGAATTCAATCTTCAAAAAACAACCATCAATACCAAAGATGGGTCTCAAATGCCTCCATCCTCTTTTCATCGCATCAAAGCATATGTATAATCTTTTGAACTACAAAAAAGAGATAAAGATGCATGAATTAATGAATAAACTTCATAGACAACTACATGTTTTAATTATCATTGTCAATAACATGTAAAACTTAAATAGTTGCATACCTGTAACAAACTAGTTTCTTGATTTCTATCCAGCTTTAACTCAATTGTTAATCCAAGGTTACTATTCCTTAACTCATGAGTGTATCCTTGTAGTTTCGTATACTCATTCACATAATCACTTGCCCTTTCTTTTCTTAATCTCCTTTTGGCAGCTCTACACATACTTGAGTTGATAGATATATTGAGCTTTTCTCTACATTCTTCGACCGTCTTCGCTGTCGAGATACTAGGCTTCTCAAGTATTCTGTCCCTAAAATGTCTCTAAAATGTCTCATTAGGAACTTAGCGGAAACCAATTTTGGTTTGTTGGTCGTAAAACACCTATGCTCATCATCATATGTCCCCACTTTAAAGCACCCATCATTCTTGTGACAAACGACATACAACTGCCAGGGCATCCCTCAATACATCTCACTCTCATCCTATGCCTTTCACTTTTCTTAAACTTTACATTGTAGTCTGTCCGCACTGCATAATTCACAACAGACTCTTTAAAATCTTTTGCAGGGTCAAACTCCATTTCCAATCGCCAATTTGGTTCAACATCGGATGGATTGTGCCTTATAGTACTACTTGGTCTTTGCAACGCCTCACCAGGCTCTTCTCCGTTAGGATATTGATCACTACCAATAGAACTACCAAAATTTGTCGTCTCAATTTCAACTGGTTTGTGGTCATCGGGAATTTCAACATGTATGAAACCATCGTCATCGTCATCATCATCATCATCCACCTCCGCATCAACTCCTAAACTAACACCTTCGGTATTAACACCTTTTGTGGCTCCACTACTTACCTCCTCACTACTTTCCTCCTCACCCTCTATGGCTCCACAACTTTCCTCGTCACCCTCCCCATTTCCATCCGCTTCTCCCGATATAGGCAATACCTCAGGTACAAATGATGGGATATTGATCATATGAGTTACATATACATCAATCCTTTCTTGAATTTTCATCAGATTGATAAGTTGGAGACAACTTTCATTTGACTCAATCAACTTCAAAGACTCACTAAACTCAAAACCGGGTTCTCTGTACTAGGCCTTATCGACTTGAAGGTATCCTAATTCCTTCCCCTTCTCACATATTTGCCTATAGCTAACAAAATCCGGGTCTACTTTATCAAAAATGCTTGATTCCCCATCAACATATTTCAACTTTGGCTCTTCAACAAACTTTCCACCATAAAACAACCTTATGCTTCCATGTTTAGCCACCATATACGTGTTCAAAAAAATGTTATAAAATCAAGTGTATCACCAAAAAGCATACATTTAAATGATATTATCAACAATATAATAGATACTTCACCAAAAAACTTACATTTAAATATTCCAATGCATGTTCCCGAGATTGGTTACAAATAGCAATAAAATCATCTATCCTTAGTGAGGTGATTATTTTATCATTCCTTCATGCCTAAAATACTTTATGGAAATGGGAAGTTACCCAACTTAGATATGAAAGTTTCAGGTTGAGAAGGTAGAGAGGGAATGAAAGTTTCAAGTTGATTATTTTTCCTTTCTAAAAATGAAAAGGGTGTCAAATTAGGTGATAGGTGAGAAAATGCCCACCTATTTTTGTTAACTAAGGGCCAAATAGCTAGTGAGGTGTGGTTAGTTATTTTAATCTAACATCTGGTGAGTAAGTAGGGAATATTTTTCAAGACACTTCAATACTGGAGATACAGGATCTAAACTCATTTCCAAGGGTTCCTAGTGCATATGTCCCATATTATATAATTAAGATAAACTAACACTTAAACCTTAATTTATTTAATATTTAAACAAAATAACAACTTTGTTAATTTCTAAATTTTGATGTGTGTTATTGCTCTTTTTCATCATTCTTGCAAGAGATGAGGGGAAAACAACATAATCTGAAAGAAGATAATAATAAGAGTTATGTTTTTGTAAGCTTTTAATGAACACCTATAAGAATACATGTTTCATATAAATATAGGGAATAAGGGAATTGAGTGTAATGGCCAGTTGGGGAAGTTAGTTAAAAAGTTGTTGGAGGAATATAATCATTAACTTTTCTTTTCTCTCTTTAATCTCTCAATTTCTTATTTATTATGTGAAGAATTATTATATGTCTTTAATCACAACAGTGGGGTATCATAGCAAAGAGATTAGATCACATGAATAGAGGAAATTTAAAAATTTTAAGCAAAATCATTTCAATTGAATGGAGGCTAAACATGAGCATGGAATTAAGGAAATCAAGACACAGATTTATCGATATTTTCAACAATAACAATCATCAGGAGGCATTAATAAGACTATATTTTTAAGAGTGAACATTTATTTCTAGTAGATGGAACATGTTGAAGGTAAGAATTGCGTCGATGCTATACTGGTACACCAACTTCAACAACAACTGTAGGGGACCACGATTTACATCCAACACCACAACAAGCATAGGAGATCACGACTTACATGCAATACCTCAACAACCATAGGGGACCACAACATACAATATTAAAAAAGCAAAAAAAACACGATGAGGCAGACAACAATGGACACAAACACAGATTTAGGGGACCTCAGAATACATAAAAGGTTGACAACAATGACCTCCCACGATGAAATGTCGTCTGAGGATGAACACACAGTGAAGAAGATAGAAGTCACTCAAGATGAGGGATTTTGTCGGAAGAAATGGGAGATTATGGATTAGGGATTAGGGAAGAGAAAAATGGGATTGTGTTAGAAGATGGGAGAAGACCGTAAAGATTGAAGCATGGTGGTGTCTATGAGTAAGAGGGATTTGGGAAGAGGAAGAGGTAAACATTTGTTTGGGAAGAGGAAGGAGACGCAGCGTTTCTGTCCAAAAACGCTGCATCTGAGGGAGGATGAGACGTAGTATTTTTGGACCTGATGTGGGACCCACCACCATGCCCATATCAGCAACTGTGGGTCCCACATCTACTGAAAATAATAAAAAGAAAACCATGTCAGCATTTAACGGGCCACGTAAGTAGATGACTGACGGTGCCCTTACGACGTCAGTGATCGGGGTCCAATCTGAACGGTTTCCAAACCTTGAGGTCTTATTTGAACGTATGATAAACTTTAGGATACACTCTAAAACGTTAGGGTTTATTTTGTACATTCGTAAAAATATTAGCGGCTAATTAAAGATGTACCACCTTTGATCATTAACATAATGCCTTTGGAACCTCTGCTTATATGTCCACACGCAGTACTTGTTATTGGGCTGGTGGTTAGAACTTATTTTTGGCTTCATCAGCCATGATTACGGCTATAATCCTGCATTCCAATAGGAACTCCAGTAGTAAATTACTTCTAGCTAAGTTGTTTCTCATGTGTATTGTGATATTGAGAATGTTTCTCCCTTCATCTTTTTCTTTTCCCTTTTATTCTGGGGTCCTCTCTTTTCTATTTTGATATGTAAATGTCTGCGTCAGTATGTGTTGTTGAATGTTGGAAGTTCCTATAGGTGTAAAATTCAGAGAGATGGAGCTGCTCAGCCTGTCAATATTGCTTTTGTAGAGAATTCAGACTGGCACACCCGTCCTGTAGCTACCATTGCCCCTCGTTGAGGCTTTGGTATCAGTTTTGCAAATTGTGTGAACAAAAAAGGTTAATATTTTGTATGAAGAAAAAAATCAGGTTTGGTCCTTGTATTCAGAACATAGAGTATCAAAATGTTATTATTACATTAGATTTGGTCGTTTTATATGAAACAGATAATTTATCGAAAAGCTTTATACTATTGACTTGATAGAAAGTATTTGGGTGCCACCATTCCACGTTTTGTTTTCTCCATCAAACTAAAGCATATACTTGCAATGTAGCAAAGCAAACATGACAAGAGTGTAATGAGCTTAGTTGAGTGTTAGTTGATAGGAGCAGGGTGATATGACTGTTTTTTTGCACCCACCGCAGCCATTTGCCATATTTGTTCCAATGGGGAACGTGTCGAGAATTTGGGGAAGTGACTATCAAGGCTACACTGAATATCCTATAAAACTATGTTTGGAGAGTTTTCAGCATGCTTACAATCTTGTCAAAAACAAGAAATAGTGTTCCGACATTGTCGTGGAATTTACAGAGACACACTAAAGATTCAGGGTAAGTATAAAAGCCTAAACCCTCAAAAGCACCTTTATGGGCAGACTGGAGAGGACAAAGACTACTAATTGAGTGTAATGAAGCATTTACCTCTACCAATAAATGCAAGAAGAAAGAAGAATCAATTCCGCGCGTGTGAAAAATGGAGGAGAAAATGATGAAAGTGAAGCAATAATAGAGGAGCAGTAACAACTAAGTCATTTCTTTCAGGCATTTATTGGTTCGCCATTTATCAATTTTCAGCAAACGAAGATGACTGGTAGATATAATGGCATAATCACTCACATTTTGGATGAAAAAGTTATCAATATTTAGACAATTGAGTGAGTGAATATTATAGTATGGGTTGTTTGTAGATTAAATATCATAGAATATGTAAGAATTTTTGTTGGGTGATGAATGATTAAAGCTTTACAATAAACACACCTTTATGTTAGGGTTGACGATGAGTTAGGTTGGACTTCTGCTCCCTAACTTCGAGCCAACCTGAAAATTATTATTCGGGCTGGGCTTGAGTCCAATCAAGTTTCAAGTATTGGGTTCAAGAGCAAGTGCCAAAGCTCAAGCTTGATCTGACTGGGGCAAGGTTTTTTTAATTTTTAATTATTAAATTTAAATTTAAATTAAATAATTTTTAATAAAAGATTTCATCCAAATTTTAAATAATTGAAACTAACGGATAATAATAATATGCAGTACAAATATTATTTATTTCTTATATAACTTATAAATAATACGGATACAATAACTAATTATTTTTGGATATATTAATGAAATTCTTTATATAAATTTCAAAAATATAATAAAAACATACTATATCAATTAGTAAATATGTTTGTTAAAAGTAAAAAGATTATTTACAAATTTTATAACATACTTTGATATCCTAAAACTCATATTCATAAAAAAAATTTAACGTGTTATTTTATATAAAAAAAAAGTGCTTTGTAACTCATTCATTTTTCTAAAGAAGCCTAATATTATAGGCCTTCAGTTCAATTTTTTTAAGATAGTCTTAAATCTTCTAATTTGCTTATTTTTGTTAAACTATCTGAACTTTAATAAAGAATTCATATTTATTTTTATTTTTTATTAAATGGATATTGCTAAGTTCAATGACTTGCTTTTGACAAAAAAACAATTAAAATCTATTTACTTAATTTTTTAAAAATTAATGTCACTTTAAACTATTATCTCTTTTTTGTTATTAATTCCTATTCGCTTATCTAAGTTTAAAAATTAAATAGTGTTTGGTCCTTTCAAAAGATGAAAGAATAATATCAATTCATGACTCTGTCTATATAACAAGTATCACGGTACTATCATCAAAATCATGATATTTTCAAAACAAAAAATTATCATAGTGCTATTATTATCCAAATGAAAAAAAAACATCCAAAAAAGAATTATCAATTATAGTCGAAGACTGAAGTTGAGCTAACGGGTAGAGATAACAATCTATAGTTCTTTTGTTAACTTGCAAAAACCATACAAGTACAAATTTATATCTTCAATTGTAAAAAACTAAAGCAATCAAGTGAAAAAATAGTAAATCCATAAGTAAAGATTAAAGAAAACAAACCTATAGTAGACAAAAGGGGCTAGCTAATCGTTATAATCAGGATTGTTAATAGTTCTCACCACTTTATCTACATATAGAAATATTATTATGTAAATTATACTTAATTGTGCAACAATTGTATTAAATGAATATTCAATACATGATTATTAACAATTAAATATATGTTCACCGTCAAATATTTGCTTGAAGAAATTTTCAATTAGAAAACTAGTCTTCGTAATGTATCGATATAAAAAAGATAATATAATATATGATTGTCAAAATTATTAAGGTAAACAAAACTAATATATAATAAAGAATAGAGTTTACCCTTAATATTTTTATAATCTAGCTAACTTCGGGCATACATATGAGCTTTCACAACATTAAGGTAAATTTAAGCATGATGAGGACTAACTATTTGACCACTAGTTTTAAAAGCAGAGTATGAAGCAATATAAGATAGTGGAATTGCTAAGAGGTCTCGTGCAATTGCTTGCATGATTAAAAAAGTACTTCTATGTGTCTTCCACCATATCAATACATCAAACTACACATTTTCAACTTTGATCAGAATACTTGCCTCCAAATAATTGTCCAACTGCACCCTACTATAAGAAGTTCTAGCATTTTTTTTTCTTTGATGAATTATGGAAATTTGGGACTTGCATTAGTCATATAAAGCTGAAGTTGAAGTTGATACTGAACTACTACGATCATGATCTTTGTCCAATCTTAGTTGATATTATTAAACAAATCATGCCACAATTGTTTGATGATATCAACGTGTTCTTCATCCCGAACCATATAACTTTTGACAATAAAAATATAGCCCCTCCATCTTATATCTCAAGTTTAATAAATAAATGACTCTTATAGTTTCTTCGACCATAAACTAATAAGAATTGAGTTTTTCATCATCTTCTCTGCTGTGACCTAGATCACCTTGTTGAAATCAAATGTCCAACTAAATAAAGCTCGTTTAATCTTGCATATATTGTTAAAGCAAATGTGTGAAGTTGGATATTTTGTTTCTGAGAACAACTCAGTAGCATTATAAAATATCTCCTTCTAATTTGAATATTTTTTTGGGTTCCGGTATTGACCTAGAACTCATATATACTTTTAATTAGTATAAATATTTTACAAATACTTCACATATTCAACCCAAGAAGTGAAAACCAGTCAAATGATATGACCAAAATATTAGGGGAAATGAAACAAACTTTTAAAATTGTAAGAATTTATATACATAGAAAAAGAATAGAGACTTATTGTAAAACTGGATCCGACATTAATCCTTTTATACCTTCGCAGAAAGTGCTTTATCCAACTATCATTATTCTTCTATTGGCAGGCAAGTATATTGAGAATCTTTTTTTCTCGACCTGCTGAACACCTTAACATTAACATCATGAATGTTGAATTTCATCTAGTAGGACAATCCAAAACTAACTTTTTCGTGTATTGAATGTGTATTTATCATGCAATTTCTTCAAAATTTTCTACTTTTTTGGATGTTAAACTCCAATTACTATGCTTATCAGAGCCAATCTAGAGCGATGGCTAGTGGAAATAATCTGACAGAAAGGGTTACCAGAATAGAGGCAATTCTTGAGTCTTTAGCCCTGACGGATAAGGGAGTAGTTCCTTTGTTGGAACGTATTGATTTTAGATTGAATTTACCGTTTTCTTTATCACCGCTAACTTGTTCTTCATAATAAAATTGACAATATGCACAGAAAAAGACATATGGAATAATCTTCCACCATTAAACAAGCTCTTTCTTTAATAATTCTATTAGTGCATGATTTATGCTACATTTATGGAGAGTTATGGTTGATAAGTTGCCAGTGTTCTAATCTATTAAGCAATCCATCAACACATTTATCAAATTTTCACTTGTATATGGAGCCGATACATAAATAAATCTAACATTTTAAAAAAATCAATTATAACATAATCAATAAATAAATGATAACAATATTAAAGAATATAATTTACCTTAGTAGCTAACTGCATAGAGTCCATTTGTTGCCAATATAGTATGTTGTCACGATCGTATAAACCTTCTTTTAGTTATTACCAGTCCACATGTATGATGTGATAGCTTGTTGGATCCCGTTTCCGGAACCCAACCTCTTACTCCGACATTCAAAAATTCGCATACTTTAAAACATTAGAAGAACATAAATCAACTTAGTCAAATTCTTCATAGATCAATATCGAATTTATCCCAACTTCAAACCTCAATTCATACTATCATCCTAATCGATAACTTCCTCTAGTGTACTTTAATTCCGATTTAATCGTATCCATACACAAATTCATATTTCCACTCAAAAGCATCCATACATAATTCATAATTCCTTAACATCATAAGAATAGAATTTTACAAGCTCTAATAGCATTCCAAGCCACAATACAACAATAATCCAAAATCTCAAAAATACAAAAGTTGCAATGTCCTAATACTCCTTGAAGAGTGACTAAACCTTGTATTTTACAGAAATAATTTAAATTCCAAAATATGCAAATTCTGAAGAAATGCCTTGACTCGCTTTTACTCCATCTCTTGCTCAAATACCTGAAGGTGGGGAGGAAAGGGGGTGAGCTGAAAAGCTCGTGGGAACAGTTTATAACAAAGAATAAGCAAAAACCTTGAAAATATTTTTCTTTTCTTAGAAAGCTTTCTTTAAATCATAAAAAATGCTTACTTTTTGAAGTTCTCTTGGCGTGCAGATAAATTTCATAACTTACAAAACATGAATGCATCAACTTAACAATTCATAGATGCAATGCCCAAACAAATGGCTCGAGAGTTCCGTGGAACAAAACGGATAAACCGAAGTTTATACCGTGAACAAAACTAGTCCGATTTCTCAGGATCTCGTGGCCTCAAGCGGGCAGCCGGGAGAAGACTATATGTCGACGTGCACGTGACTAACGAAACGTTCCTCTTTCTCCTAAACAAAAGCACATAAGCATGCTCAAATAAATTTATCGAATGCTCATACTTTCTCTTAATCACTTATACAAAATGCCATGACATTTTCAAGGCATAACATAAAATG
>JAOSBM010000204.1:20207565-20218812 GCA_027568955.1 Erythroxylum tenue | reverse complement strand
TTTGTATAGACACATGGATCCTGGCTTTCGGGAAGGTCCCGGAACAAAAATTTTTGTTTTTTCCGCACCGCCTGTATGTGATACAGGCACCGGGATTTTCCTACAAATTTTATATCAATTTTGTATTTAACCAATATGAGATTCAAGTCTCATATCTTGCAATTAGATCAAACCGTAACATTCGTCCCCCCATAAAGACTAATGTTCTCATTGGTCACGGCCATGTTGGTCACGGCTAACACTTTCAGGTCACCACTCTATGGGTCCCCACTATGAGATCCTTGTTGGTCACGGTTGGCACTCCCAGGCCACCACTCCATGGACCACCACTTCAAGATCGGCTCTGATACCAATTGATAAGGACTTTAGGAGAGTCACACCCCAAAAGCTAGCTTATGAGAGTAGAGAGCTCAAAATCCTTATAAATTCTATATCAATTTCGTATTTAACCAATATGAGATTCAAGTCTCATACCTTATAATTAGATCAAACCGTAACATGGTTGCCCGAGGCGAGATAAGTAAGTCGGAGACTAGATACATTTAATTTATATTAATAAAATTTTATTTAGTTGTTAATACTTATATAATTATACTTATTAATAACAATAATAAAATATTAAATAAAAAATGATAAGATAGTAAAAATTATATAAAAGATTAATTAGTGAATCCCACATGCCAATTGATGATAATGGCCTGATGTAACGTGGGAGCCTTGGAATGACGGTCGGTTTGAAGCTCAAAATCAACGAGTTGAGCCCTATTAATTCAAACTTTGAGCTAAGGCTTAAGAGTTAAGAGCTTAAGAGAGGTCGATCCGAGGTTTTTATTCAATGTGGCAGCACTCATATGCGCCTCTCTTTTGCCGAATAATTTACCGCCATTCATGACTGGGCCTATGATTCTATGAATGTTAGCACGAGATAGACCCCCCGTAGTTAATAAATATCTTAATTGACAAAAGCACCCTTGTGCTTCTTTTTAGTTGTCTTAATTGACAAAAGCACCCTTGTGCTTCTTTTTAGTTTATTTCCTATTACTCCAAACCTTTTTATAGTCACAAAGCCAAAATACTTCTCTGTTCCTCTGTGTTTGTGTGTGTGAAGTTTTGTTCTTAAAGACTTGAGACATGAGTGATCTGAATGGAATCAAGAAAGAGGATCCCTTCCTCTTGCAATATCAACCGTCTGATCTTCTGATAGCGTCGGAGTTCCTCACCAACTGGCTTCCTTTTCTTTCCAGAGATCTCTGCGACCGATGCACCGAAACCCTCTCTGGTCGTGTCCGATCTCTCCACTCGGGTACTGCTTTTCGCTCTTAATTCACAAACTTTTTGGCTTTGATATTCATGGGTATTTATGTTTCTGGGCAACCCGTAAGATCGTCGTTTGTTTTAAATACTGAAAAGCCTTTAACTTTCTACGTCTTTTAGATGGATATACAAATACATGGTTTTTTTTTTTGGGTTCCTTTTTACTCTTTTAAATATGGTTTTTAGACGCCAGTACATGGGTATGGGTTTGTCATTGTGTGCTTTTTTCCCCTTTAAAATTAATTACTGTAATCTCAGTGGAATTGTTTGGTCTTGAAGCACTTGGGGCAGCAGAACGTTTGCATTCAGATATGATTATAGACACCTCAGCACCGAATGGAGTTGAATTGCAGGAGAAATTTTGTGATGATAATTGTGACAAGAATTCAGTTGGCAGTTGCAAGGATGGAGATGACACGAATTCTCTTGGTAGTTTGAAGGATGAGGAAAATGGGTGGCCCGAATCAGTTGCTGAAGCATCTTCAAGTGGAATTATTGGTGAGTCACTTTATACTGAGACACCAAGTCATCGAATGTCCTGGGCTGATATGGCGCAGGAAGATGAGCTTGTGGAGGAAGAGGAGCAGCAGGGGTCGAGCAAACGGGTTGATACAAGTTCTTTGACCAGGGACATCAAGATATCCAACGATGTTGAGAAGCCTAAGTTATCAAGGGAACGAAGAGAGCAAATTCGGTTCATGAACATTAAGAGGACAAAGGATTTCATTTGTCTGGAGAGATTCAAAGGGAAGATTGTGAATATTCTTGATGGACTTGAGCTTCACACCTGTGTATTCAGTGCTGTAGAGCAGAAGAGGATAGTTGATAAGGTCTATGAACTTTATGAGATGGGGAAGAAAGGAGAATTGAAAGGTTGGTTTCTAGAACTTCATTCATTCTTATGTATTCAATGTTACTCTTTGACAAGGAGAAATCTTGATACTTAATCTGCCTTGATAGCGTTCATGCACAATTTCATTATGATATTAGCTTTCTATATATTATTCTGACCCCTACTTTGTCTTATGCATGCCAACTGACTTCTTAATGTTTTGCATCACCACCAGTAATGAGAGTAATTGCGTTGTGTGCAACATTCATGTAGCTAGTTAGGAAGTTCTAAATAGGATCTTCTAAATCTTCAAGCATCAAAGATCAGTATTTTCATATGGATTCAATTGCTTTCTCACTCTTCCCGTTAGTGGAAGACAATCATTGACGTCATAATTGTAAGTACACATATATAGGCTTCCATCAATGCCTTAATAGATGGGAATGTTGCCGTTGTTTTCATCTTCTCTTTGACTCTAGTTATGCTTAGGTAGTTGGTGAACTGATTTGTCTTCTTATTCTGGTTCATGCGTATGGATGGGATGTTTGCCACTCTCTTTGCCTTGTCAATTTGAGCCTTGGTGTTGCTTAGGTAGTTTGTGAACCATTTTGTAGCTTTATCAGCATTTGTGGATATTAATGTTATAGTAGATGCTAACTATTCGACTTGAAAGATTAATATAGCTAAGTTCAGAAAATGTGAATTAGAAATATCGTTTTACAGGTTAACATTTTTTCTCAATCCTCATTGTTTATGTCAAATGTTACTAAGTTCAAATTGTCTTTCACAGAGAGAACATACTCAGCTCCACAAAAATGGATGAGAGGCAAAGGGCGTGTAACCCTTCAATTTGGGTGCTGTTACAATTATGCTATTGTAAGTTCTTTAGACATGTTTCGAAGACTCTAATGATGTTTCTTTTTCTATATAGTAACATGAAATGAGTGCACTAAGAAGTATTATACAAGGGTTGAAATCTCTCCTTTTTAACGATGCAGGACAAAAATGGTAACCCACCGGGAATCGTACGAAATGAACTTGTGGATCCCATACCTGTTCTTTTCAAAGTCATAATTAAAAGGCTAGTTAGATGGCACGTTCTGCCTCCAACATGTGTACCAGACAGTTGTATCGTCAACATGTATGAAGAAGGGGACTGTATACCTCCACATATTGACAATCATGATTTTCTTCGACCCTTCTGCACTGTATCATTTCTAAGCGAGTGCAACATAGTATTTGGATCCAACTTGAAAATTATGGGTCCTGGGGAGTTTGCTGGTCCAATTGCAATCCCTTTACCTGTGGGGTAAGTTTGAAGTGCCATTTTTTTTTCTAACTTTTTGCTCCTTTTATATGTATGTGATTTTACTGGAATTTGTTTCCCTTAAATATCCCTATTTAGCGAAGTTTTGAATCAAAATATGTTATATCCAGATCTGTTCTTGTCTTGAATGGAAATGCAGCTGACGTTGCTAAGCATTGTGTGCCTTCAGTTCCTACAAAGAGGTATGAGTTAGGTCTTTATTATAGTTGTGTTCTTTCCCATGATTACTGTGAATAATTTTTATGTCCTCACGGTCTGTTTTGTATAGGATATCAATCACATTCAGAAAAATGGATGAAACCAAACAGCCCATCGGATTTTCTCCAGATCGAGGTCTGGAGGGCATTCAACCGTTTTCATATGAAGTAGACAACATTAAGACATCTAATTTTCATAAGTTTGAACATCATGTTAAAAGACAGCCAGTTAGAAAAGAGACAAGGATGAGAGATCTTACTGAGATTTCTGTATCAGAGCGCCAGTACTCAAGTCGTAGTGGTCGAGGATCCGCAAACAGTAGAAGGATCAAGGCGGACATTGATTACTAATGGATGATATTTATTTCTTTTGTCAGGCATTTATTCAGTTGTGGATGTGTCGTCTCCTGGGTAAGTAAGTTACCAAAATTCATTTCATCATCTGCAGGAGCTTATGGAATTGGTTGAACTTTTTTTCTTTATATAGTTGAATGCAAATGTCTCAAATGCATTACTTACCACTTCAATTCCAACTTGGGAAGCTTCAACTCCGTGGTCATGACTGCAATTTGGAGTTCAATTTTGTAAATACTTAAGTTTGAGGTGTTTAGAACAGTAATAGGCTTCAATTTACCGAAGCTGAAAACGTTGGAAGGGCTGGTTTGGATCCTCTTGATAGATTGAGTAGCTGTTTGATTGTGTGAGCTTTGATTTGATTTATTGGTTACCCGCCTGACTTGGATCAATAAAATTGGTCGATCTTTAAGCCCCTTTCATGTGGTGTTATTATATTCTTGGTGGACTAATTTGGCAGTATGAGCGTACATGAAAGGCACAAGTTGCTACATTATTTGTTGTCATTGGGAACTTAAATAAGAATGTTTGAGTGTGTACATAATACTACTTCCAGACTCTTTTGTTGTTTAACTTCTCCTGGAAGGAGTTACATTTGTACTACTGTTGTTTTATTTCACACTTGTAATGATTGTGCTTATTATGATAGTTGGATTCTTATTATCAGCTGGCATCCGAAGTTTTATTAGATATTCGGTGGTGTATTAACTTCTTAGATATACCAAGAGAGTGAGGCTATTTGCCTTTACCACAAGTTGGTTGTGGTCGTGGATGACAGATGGCATGATTATTATTTGTGTAGCTTAGTAATAAGGTAACGGCACCATGCAATGCGAGTATGCAATTTCTTCTATACATGGTAGCCAAAACAATCTCCTTAAGAGTGAAGATTATTGGCATTTTGGGGGGGCCTTCCAGGCGAGGTTTGGATTGGCATTTGCTTAGGCACATAGCAACACTCAAGTCATTGTTTCTGCCAAAATTATTGATTGAGCAAATTAGCAAGCTGAAATTCCTAGCTTCCTTCCAGGATCGTGTAATCTTCATAGGGCTTCTCTGTGCTGGCTAGGTCCTCAGGGGCCGATACGCATGTTTATCTTTCTATTCAACCATGCGTTTAGCCATCAAACAGGCTGAATAGTATCTCTTCATTTCAGTTTTCAGCCTCACCTATTTTATATTGTTGATCATTTTGCGCTGACGTGATCTGCTCTTGTTTGCGTCTTTATCATCCAAAATCTGCCCCCTCTGGGCCTCCCATGTGGTGGGTCGCATAAATCATTTCATGCCACTATGTGGCTGCTTATGGTAATACAACTGCGCTTTCCATGCTTGGATTCATGGGTAACGTTCACCTCTGCAGCTAAGATTAGAATATGACTTCATCTGTCATGTCTTTCTTAGAATTCCAATGGTGTCCATGGGTTACTTAGAATTTATTTCTTACTTAAAAGTTTTAATTAAATTAAAGTTCATTGATTTATAGTGCGAGTCAAACCGAACCGAAAGCAAACTAATTTCAAAACAACCCACCTCGTTCAAGTTCAAACTCAAGGACCAGTTCATGGGATAGGAGTTCTGTCAGTTCCAAACAAATAGAACAGTAGTTATTTGAAGTGGATTAGTCCACATCAAGTTTTGAACGCCTAAATCCTAGAAAGATGTGGGATCCAATTCCAACCACATACCTGTAACATAAAATGTAGCAACTTCTCACTCACACTATAATGTGGACCTCTACTGGCTGAGTGCTAAAACATATGGGGCAGTACAGCATAAAATCCTGAGATGCAAGTGCTGGTGTATCTGTTTACTACTGTCAAATCGCATATAATCACAATAAGGACAAATGGGAAGCAAAAGCAAAAGGGGTGTGTGGCTAGGTTAGTAGCTAGTCTCTTTCTTAGAATTAAGAAGGCGGAAAGGTAAAGGGGAACGACACTGCTATAGCAGCCTAGAAGGGAGATAGACAGACTCTGAGGTTAAGAAATATGGAATGATATTGTGACGGTATCTTGGAAGATATGGAGAAGAAAATAAAAGCCAAGAAGATGATTACCCCGAAGAAAAGGGTAAGAGTACCACTCTAGAACTAGAATTCTCGTGTGAGGTAAGCAACTCAGAATTTTGGATCTCAGAGAGAGAGAGAGAGAGGCTGATAGGTTACAGGCTTCACAGCCATTTGCCAAATCAAAATCTAAAAAGTTTTTGCCTTTTCTTTAGAAAACATTAGTCTAAAAGTTGATCAGGAGAGAATGATACTGACTATGAGCAATTTTGCCAAGAAACAAACAAACATCTACCATCACATAACATAACATACATCACTTACTTCATCAAGTGTACGGAAGTGTTAGAGAGAAAATATGAGGGTTTCTGGTTGAACAAAAATAAAACCCCATATGTAAATGCATGATAAGGTGAGCATGATGGAAGTGTCAATATCAAAGAAATAAATACTATCTGAAAAGTTTAAGAACTAGAGAGACTGGTGAGTGAGAAATAATGAGAGATGAGACGCTGCAATTGTCAGAATTGTTAAGAAAGGGAATGAAACTGTAACAAGTTGAATTCAAGGTGATCGAGCAATACCAATCCCATGTTACCAGAGTTTCAAAACTGAAGCTCTTCAGTTATACCATAACCAATAAATGGAATACGCATTGATAAGACAGAAACACTAGGTCTCCACGAAAGTGACTTATAACTTGCTCGCACACAAGACAACGTTAAGATTCAATGGAAGACTAGAAGAAACCAAAAGTTCGTGATTTAGAATTTCAGCTGCAATCTTGACGGATCTTAAACCAATTGAAAATTGCTCATGAGAACAGATGATAAATGACGCATAACTACACATCATCAAGTTGTTTTACTACCTGACGAATTCTTGGCATCATTTCAGGAGATAATAACCAAATTCCACCCTTAAATGCTGTTAAAATGTAGTTAGAAGGTTTAATATTTGTCCAGTCACTATTTATTCTAAATTCCTCTAGGTGGTAGGAATGTACAACCAAAAGTAATCATTCTTCACTATTGAGTTTATAACGCAGAAAATTCCATATGATGAAAAGTTATCCTGCAGATTTCACTTCTGGTTAAGAAGAAAATGGTATCAATGTACTGCGTTTATGGATACCATTCATTACGAATCACACCTGCTTATCGTTCACTGGCAATCAGAAAATGCAACCCCTTATCTGAAGATCCTCTTAGAATCCAAAGTCTCTAAATGCACCAAAATTTCAAGTTTCATTTGCTCTATCCATACGTTGTCGTGTGAATTCTAGAGTATGCTAAGCTTTTTGTGACATGAGGTCCTGCATCCGAAGGAAGAAGTACTGCAAGGAACTTGATTGAAGTAACAATATTGATTTCAACTTTTCCTTGTAGAGTATGGATGGTGTAGAACTTTTCCTAGCTACAAAGTGTGTCTCGTTCCTTCAAAGACTAAAGCAGAAGCAACAGACTTCCTGTACGTTAGCTATGGAGTTTGATGTATGAACTTGGGTTTGTTTACGGAAAAGAAAACACAACCAAGAAAGATAGAGCCATTGATGATGGTCTTCTTATGCAAAAGCTCCAGAAAAACACCGGTCTCTCTTCTTTAAATGCTCTCGTCATCCTGCATTTACTTTATGGGCGCGTGCTCCGAAGAAGAAGGCCTGCGTGTATTGTGATAGTGAAATTCTTTCATTGCATCTGCATCACAACTTTGTTTACGAGATAGATTTCTGGTGTTTGATGCCAGTGTTGAACCTTAATGTTATTAAAACAACACACAAGTTCTTATTTCAATTCAAGGATGTTGATGACGGAATTCCTAGGTTTAACATAAACTGGTATGGTTCAGACCATATTATACCAAAAGATATAATTCAGATCGAATTACCAAAAACAGTTCACAAATTAAGATGGCTTTTCTACACGATAGTACTAGCATGAATCCATGGTTTTGCTCAGCAGATAGTAGTTGTGTTGCACTTTCAACTAAAATACTACAATAATCTTTATAATATTATTGCTAAGATCTAATCATAATCTCAAACAGATAGTAGTAGTACTACATGGACAATTTATAATTTAAAAACTTGGCCAATTATTGAGAGCTTCACTCTCTACTTACGAGTGGCTTGTTACAAATTCAACACCATCCACACTCTACAAAACCCCTTTTTCTGTTTCCAGGGAAAGTTATGTTTTCCAGGGAAAAGTTATGTACTCATCATTCAACAGTTTTGCTATTCAAGTGCATTATAAAGCTTAGGCGGTCCTGTGGTCTTCAAGGCCTAGTACACCAAATAGATTTGCCAATCTCGGAAATTCCTGCAGAGGATAGTAAACATAGGGGAATTAGAGCAGTAAAAGCACAGTAACTCTAAGGGGAAGATAGTGACAGAAAGAATGCTACCTCGTCTATAGTAACCAAAACCCTTGTATTTGCTTGGTTGGGACTTGGGACCCATTATTGAAGGGATCCTAACCCCTTTGCTAGTTTTCCCATATCACGCCCTTGCCTTGAGAAAGTACAAAGAAAATCTTCTACACTGGCATTTTGGTCCGGTGAAAAAAAAAAAGGAAGAAGAGACCATATCTCCATTAAAAGAATAACCTTCATGAGCTCTAAATCACACACCCCACATCATTTTATGGCATTCATTCATTCATTCAGAAAAGCTTCTCTCCTTTCTATCTTTCTTAGCATCTATTTTATCACTTCAATGGTTTTCTTTTTCTTTTTCTTTTGCTCTTTCTTTTCTCAGACTACAAAAGCAAGGCAGCTGCTATTATTCATACCTTTGTGCCTTTTGTTCCAAGTAATTCCACTGAAACAGTCCCTTTCTAAGTACCCTTTTGTCCCTACCCTTTTGATCATGAACCTTCTCTGTCAGCTTCAGTCTTTCTCTCTCAGATACTACTCTGATATCCTCTATACATACCTCCATGTGCCTCTTTAGCCTTCTCTATACCTTTTATAGCCTTCGCTTCCTTCCATTTCATGTATATTCACCTACCCTCTGTTCTATCCTTCTCTCTCTTCGAGTTTTTGTTTTGTTGGCTTCTCTTTGTTTTCTTTTTGTTTTACAAGCCATCATGGATTCTCAACAGCAGCAGCCACACCAACAACCTAACGAGGACAATAACGGCGGTGCCAAAGGAAGCTTTCTTTGCAGGCAAAGCAGTACAAGGTGGACTCCCACAACTGACCAGATAAGAATATTGAAGGACCTTTACTACAACACTGGTCTCAGGTCCCCAAATGCAGAGCAGATTCAGAGGATCTCTGCTAGGCTTAGACAGTACGGTAAGATTGAAGGCAAGAATGTCTTTTATTGGTTTCAGAACCACAAAGCTCGTGAGAGGCAGAAGAAAAGGTTCACTACTGACGTTTCCATGCAGCAAAGAACAGTAGGCAATGCTGCTAATATGAGACCTGAAGATTGCTCCTTTCACAGCAAGTACCCAAACATTGGTCCCGGTGATTCATTGTCCCCTTTCCTTTTCGTTCTTTTCTTAGTTTTCAGTTCTATTTCTGGTCTTCATGTGTGAATGTTTTTTGAGAGGGGTTTTTCACTTCATATCCATTTCCGTGTCCTTTCAGGGTCTTCTTCAGCTACCATCCGTACTACACTTGGGCAGACAGGAAGCTATTCATATGGGTCAGTTACCATGGAAAAGAGTTTTAGGGTAAGCAATGATGACCAAAGAAAGAGTTTCATAAGTTAATGTCTTTGTTAAGCTACCGATGAATTTTGGGTACTTATTTTCTTGGGCTTACTCCTCTTACTGTCTCTTTTAGGTATTAATACGCAAGAAGTGAACATCAACGTTAGTTCACCACCCATTTGCATGTGCTGTTAGTTCCTATGCTTGTAGTATTTTGTATTGACATCTATTCACAAATCTTGGCTTGAAAAGTTTATTGAAAGTCTAGTAAAGATGGAACCTTTTCCGGTTTCTTTACACACTTATGGCGCACTTCAAAGCACATGTACTAATGAAAGACTATACACATGTATACAGTGAAGTCTTTAATTTTCAAGACCCATTTCGAAAGAATAACATACATCATTTTATTAATTACCAACCGCTGTATGTTGTCGCTTAAACTAGGAGTGTTCAATATCAGCTGGTGCCAGCAAAGGTGTTGGTGGTGAGTCTTTAAACCACCACAACTATGGATGGGTTGGTATAGACCCCTCTGGCTCAGTATGCGCTAGTCTCTTTGAGAAGCGAATGTCAGGCGGAGAAACGCTAGAGGATAATGATCAACAGGAGCTTGAAGATGGAGAAGCAGCAGCAGATATTGAGACACTTCCTCTCTTCCCCATGCACCGTGAGGACATCAACGGTTTCTGCAGCACCGAGCATAACGTTGCACACAACAGCTGCTACCACAAGAACCGTTACGGCGGCCCCGATGAAGGCTACGGCGGGTCTTATGCTTCACTTGAACTAAGCCTCAACTCCTTCACCGGCCAACCACCAGAATCTCTCTGAGACTTTATCAACCATCTTAATTGACATATTCTAAACAACTATTTTATCGTCGTAGTTGTAATTAGGGAGCTAAATCTATGCAGCCAAGTTAATTAGCTACCTAGGAGCAAGTTTCATGTATGCCACTTGTTCATAGATCCAAAGTTATTCACAATTTGACACGTGTAATGCGAAGAACTCATTTGGTTTGAATATCTTAGTTAATAGAATACCAATATTCTAAAGTTTCATCTGGGGTGAAAGAAAGACCCACATTAATGTTATTGACATGGTATGTCTTTTACAGGCTGTTTGGAAACTTTCGAATTGAATTCATTAACGAATTGAATTCAATTACATTAATAAAGTTGGGATTGAATTCAATTTATACTGTTTGAAACAAATATATTAATATAAGAATTGAATTCAATTACACTGTTTGGAATAAATCCAATAATATTTAAATTGAATTCAATTACACTATTTGGAACAATTCCAATAAGATTAGAATTGAATTCAATTATTTCTTGCTGCCCCATTTACCCCTGACTAAAAAATAATATCATCCAAAATAAAAGTCATTTTAGATAGATTTTAATTATTCAAAATAAGTGTCATTCTTGACTTTGTATGCATATTTAGAATTTTACTTTCAAAAGTACTCTTTAATAATAATAATAGTAATAATAATAATATTATTATTATTATTATTATAATAAATCCATAAATAATTAATTACA
>JAOSBM010000204.1:20156858-20174258 GCA_027568955.1 Erythroxylum tenue | reverse complement strand
ACAAGTCTTGTGCGAAGAAGAATTATATTGGTATCAGCAATCTCGTTATAAATGGCTGTCACATGGCGATAGAAATATGCAATTTTATCTTGCCTTTACCAAGGCCAAAAGGTGCCAAACTAGAATCCATACTCTAACCCTGCATTTGGTTACCGTCCTCGGGGGTGAGGACGGATGACGAGGACACAAAAGTCCTGCCCTTTGAGTTGTTTGCTTACCGTCTTCACAAATTTTTGTTCCGTCCTCAGAGGACGAGGACAGAAATTTTTATTCCTTTCAAAACTAAGGTACATAAATTCTTTTCCGAAGGATAAGAATTACAAAGAACAGGAAATTAGACAAACACCCTCTTTAATCTACTGAAACCTACCAAATTCGTTCTCATCTCTCTCACGCTTCTGTCCTCTGGTTCGTCTCCGCAGTCATAGGTAAGGCATTGTTTTTGTACATTTTTCTCCTCTTCTCTGCTTTCCATGTCGCTGTCCATCTTTGATCCTTTGGATTGTGTTTGGGATTTTCTGGGTGTCCGTCTCGCTCCCTCTACAAGTAGATGGATACTTCACCAATATCATCTTCATCTTCGTGCTTAAATCCCAAAATGAATGAAGCTTTTGAAACTGATAGGTTCACCATGAAATATGCCTTTCACAGCTCAACCAAGAACCTCCATTGCTTTTTTTGTTTAATCCTTGAGTGACGGGATGTTTCTTTGTTCTCTCGGGTATTCAGAGCACATGTGGTGGTTAATGGTTAGATCTGAATATGATCTATGTTTCTTGGGTGTGTTTTGGCTCTAATAAGCAAATGGGTTTTGGTAACAAGGTCGAATCTTCAAATAAGAACATGGAGAAGGGTGGGATCTTTAGTTATTGTTATTTGGTTCTATCTCTAAGGTGTTGGAAATTTAGGTATACTGATAAGATTCCGTTTTTTTTTGTTCCATTAAACACTCAATGGAACAAAGTTTGCTTATTTGCATTGCCATATTTATTTTCAGTTATGTCTTCGGGGGAGGTGGGTTTAGGTACCCTGTTTGTGAGTTCTAGTTTGACTTGGGATTTACAACTACTAGCTCAACTACTAACACTGGTAGTATATCTATTTAGTGCAACTAATAAGTGTGCCATTGAGTTGTTGCTGCAACAACTAAGATGGGTAGGAAATTGAACAACATTGTTGATCTTACTAATCTCATCTGTAGATTGTTGTAGGAAATTGAACTAATCTGCATGGGGCTGTGAGTATCGATTTATATTCCACTTCAGTCAATTAATTAATGAACTGAAATTTACACTTACAGGGTGTGCTACTTGGATTAGTTCTGCATCAATCTTCTTGCATTCGCAAACTTGAAATTTGAGGACTTCTTATGAAAGTGGTAAGCCCTTCTTGATCTTACCTTCATATCCAAATATTTGAATTGGTTTGTAGTTGAAACTTGCTTATATGATATTGTTGAAGTGTACATAGATGAGTTTGATTTGGATGTTCACTACTCAACAATTGGTTCGGAATTTGGTTTTGTATTGTCCTTCTTGATCTTACAATTGCTTCGGAATTAGCTGACTTCCATAATTTGCTATTTTACCCTCTGCAGTACGAATATGTTTTTGTGGTTACTATTGTATAGAATACTTACAACAGTAATAGATTACTTCATTTATCTAGTATTACTACATTTATTAAGTATCGCTTAACTTACAAAAATTTTCCCTTTTAGCCCCTCCTATTGTTAAGGTTATTCCTTCCTCTTCTTTTATATACCCGCAATTACTTTGGCTCCTAGGAACACCCCTAATGTTGCTACTACTTCTTTACCTACTTTCCCACCTACTTTATAACCTTTGGTAGATAAATACTTATCTAGTTCTTAAGATTCTTTTACCACCCCTGCTGTAAATGCTAAAACTAATTAGAAGTAAAAGGTTAGGGAACCAATCTCTGTCAATCTCAATTATTTCCCCAAGATCAAGGAAGTTTCTGAAATGGTTGCTCCCCCAAGTGAAATTATCTATAAGGAAGCGCAGTTCTTGATTACAACACTTGTGAGTTATTTTCTCAGGAAAAGAACAACTTTTCATATGGATCGATCTGATTCTAAAAAAATGTAGGAGAAAGCTGGCCTTAAAGAGGTTCTTTTATATGTTATAGTCATCTATAACATATAGATGTGTTTTGTTGACAGATAGATGTGTTTTGGAATCAAAATTATGGTGTAATGCTGTAATCCATTAAATTAATTGGTAGAAAACAATGTGTAAAGGTGAAGGGTTTTGAATGAAGCATTCTATTTCCATGACATCAAATTCTGTTTGACAACTAAATGAGTTAATGCTTGGTTCTAATCACCATGCTCTATTTCTTGTTGACTACATGACACTGCTTATTTGGTTTGATGACTTTTGAGATCTAACCCCAGTGTTTGATTTTATGGTTTATTAGGTACGTTAGAGACCTTGCTCTCAATCCTCCTGCATATTGCCTCCACTATTCAAGGTAAATCCTAAGTGAAGTCATATCATTGTTCAATTTATTATCAGATTAACAAGTAGTCAGCCATGTGTAGATGATATGTCTCCAACCTAATTGTTTGAAAGCTAACTGCAGTGTGATGTCTTAGAAATGATCATTGATTGGAAATAGTTAGTTATCTGAAGTTAAAAACCTGCCATTGAAATATGACATGTACTTAAATCAAGATGCAAATTGAGCTGCTTTGAAGTTGTAAGAAAAGAGTGTGATCAGACATTAGGTTTATCTTTACATATTGATAAATGAATTATGTATTATTTTATCTTTACATATTGATTGTAATCTTAAGTTTAAATAAATAGTTTATATTACGTTTAAATCTCTATTGTTTTAACAGTTAATAGTAAATATTGTATCATAAGCTATCTAGGGTGTCCAATAGTAATCAAAAATGATACCAGGGTCTGCTAAAACACATTTGTTTATTGTTAATGAGTTGAAGGTGTATATTATCATTGTTGTTTAAGTTGTGAAATTTGTTAAATGATACAAAAGTTATAATTGATAACTGAACGCTGTGACACTCTCAGACAATTTTGACAATATCTGCAGAAGACTAATTTGACCTGATAATTATCTTAACCGTGATAGTAGTAATTGGTAACATGATAATAAGATGGTACAAAAACAAGCAAAATTGACAACATAATACTGTGGATCTTTGTAGAGAAGAATTATTCTGCCATACCATAAACAGAAGTACAGAAAATCAATAACATAAACAAACAAGAAGAATAACAGCATTGTCATCTAGGCATCAGCATGAGCATCAGCATTAGCATCAGCTTTGTTTTTTGTGTAATATAAAAGAACTTTGCACCACTTTGAATGTTGACAAATCACATCATTCATACGATCAATATACACATTTACTGCTGTTTTTCAAGATATGCAAGGTTGGAAAACTCATTGCAAACAACACTATTCATAAGGCTTCATGAATATTTTACTTGTCTCTTTATGTTTGGTAATATATTACACAGCAAACATACTTTGTTCATAATCTATGGAATTATGTTGCATGTCCTTTCATACATATTCTTCAACTCCACATATTTGTAAATTCATAATTTGCTTGGCATTGAGAATTATTTATATAGCTTTAATACCAGTGATAAATCCAATCATTTGCATTTACGGATCCAATTGGAATGGTTGCTGAAACGTACCACAACTTGATAACTAAAGCTTCTTGTGGAGACAACCAAGACAAATAGATATAGTTAACAAATTTTTTCATGTGGAGTCAATGGTTTATACTATCTGTTATGTTTTTGGTGATTTGTGAAAGGTCAAGCTAATAGGTAATAAACATAAAAATAAACAGAAATGTTTAATTTAGTTAACTGTGCTGTTGGAATTGCTAGAAAATGTCAGAGACAAGCTAAACATACCAAATCACAGCAACATTATATGCTGTTCTGATTAGCATATAACAACTCACAGCAACCAAGAATGGCATTGTGAATGTTATTACATACGCATGAGTCACAATGCACAGAATGGTCAATTACCCAAGACATACTATTAGATGATTGAAGGTTGGCTAAATTATTGTCAAAGGGTGATCGAAGAATATTTAAGATACAATCTCCATTGCAATGGAACAAATCACAAGCACTGCATGGTTAGTTATGTTGCATGCATACAATATGCCAATATTGTATGCATAGGATTAGAAGTATACTACTATATATGCCAATAATGTTTGGATAGCAAAAGAAGTATGTTGCATATATTATATTAAGGTGTTACAAATCTTAATATTCCATACATATCTACAAATGTATTTTATGATCATGCTATTGTTTTCTGCTTGCAGACAGTTTTTGTTTCAAATTTGGAGTCAATGGATCATGATCATATAATTAAGTGTCTGGCTTTGTTTGAGATTTTGAAAGGGAAATTGGATCTGATGAGAATGGTCATGTTCATATGCTTATATATATACGCCAAGAAACGGCGTAGAAGTGAAAATGCGAGAGGTAATAGGGCATTGACAGTACCATATAGGGAAGCCAATATAGATAGGATTTTGAATGAGGGTGATAGGAATAGCCAGTGGGATATAAGAATGGATAGTAATGCATTTAAATTGTTATGTGAGATGCTGCAGGTCAATGGGGGGTTGACGAACACGGGCCATGTGCCCGTTGAGGAAAAAGTGTTAATCTTCCTTAGAATATTAACACAAAATGAATCTAATAGAGTATTGCAAGTTCAGTTTATGAGGTCTGGAGAGACAATAAATAGGGTCTTCCATAGTGTGTTGAAGGCTGTAATCAAGCTTCAACATCTGATATTGGTCAAGCCCATACCAACTCCTGAGGATTGTACAGATAATAGATGGAAATGGTTTAAGGTTAGTAAATGTTATTTAGCGACATTACATTTTCGAATTTAGCTTCATTAAATTAAGTAACCAGAACTTTTTTGTGTTTGGAATTTGAAACAAATGGTTGCCTTGGTGCTCTAGATGGGACCTATATAGACATAATAGTTCCCAATGCACACAAGCCCAGATACCGAGGTAGGAAAGGGAGAATATGCACTAATGTGTTAGGAGTGTGTGACAAGAACTTGAACTTTGTTTATGTTCTTGCGGGATGGGAGGGTTCAGTAGCGGATTCAAGGGTTCTGCATGATGTTGTTAGTAGACCTAATGGACTGCAAGTTCCCAGGGGTATGTACGAAACGAAATGGTAGAACTTTTTTATTTGTTCTGTACAGTATGATTACATATACAATAGTAATGGTATAATTTGCTTATAGGAAATTACTACCTTGTAGATGCTGGCTATACCAACGGTCCTAGTTTTCTTGCACCTTTTAGAGGCACAAGATACCATATTCAAGAATGGGCAAGAGACGGGAGGGCTCCTAGGAATCCAAAAGAGCTCTTTAATAAGAGACACTTGTCTGCCAGAAATGTCATTGAGCGGAATTAGCTAACAATAAGTTTGATGAATGGAGAAGAACCCATTAACATGTCCACTTTATTTTACTTAATAACAGTGTGTATTGAATTGAGGGATAAACTTAGGTTGGTTTTCATTGTAACATGTGATTTGAGGCATTGAACAAAATTCTCTTCATAATGTTGACTATCAATTGTAACTGTATTTGCACACACACCATGACATTGTTATTCCTTTGTTTTCATTGTACTCAGTTACATGTTTCGTTTAAATCGAATTTTTCTTATGCAATTTCAAACAAGATTCAAATGACATGTTAATCACTCGTTGATGGCCATGGTTTGTAATGGTTTGTGGTATGAAATTGCATGGTTTAGGTGCAATGTCACGGGTTTGGACAGATGCTGAAACGAACGCATTGATTAGCTTCTTGGAGGACGTAGTTGTTGCTGGCAATAGGACAGATAATGGACAATTGAAGCCTGGGACTTTCCAATTGATTGCAAGATTGATGGTTGAGAAGTTCCCTGGGTGTGGAATTGAGAAGAGGCCTATACAAAATAAAAATAAGAGCCTTAAGGAAAAATATCAGACAATATATGACATGTTGCAATGCAGTGGGTTTGGGTGGAATGAACCCAAGCAATGTGTCGAGGTTGAAAGCAAACAAGTGCTTGACGAGTGGATGAGGGTAGGTTGTTCATCAACGGATGTTAATGTATTAGACATTGTGTATCATGCTAACAAACATGTTTCAATTTTTCCCAGAAACACCCGACTAAGTACTATACCCTTGGGAAGCCGTTCCCACTTTTCCCTAGACTTGAGACAGCCTTTGGGAAAGACAGAGCCACAAGTGGAGATGCTTCTGACCATGGGGGTTTAGCTGCCCAGTTTCTAGCTGAGGAACATGAAGGGGAAGCACAGGCAACTTCACCACCTAATGCAGAGCCATTGTCTGAACCAGTTCAAGATCATACACCCGTTGCAACCGCTCCACCGGTTACACCCGTTACAACCGCTTCTACTAATGTTACTGGTTTTGTCGCATCCTCTTCCAACACCGACGGGAACCAACATGGGAGAGGGAAAAGGAAGATCAGGGACAGTGAATTGTTGGAAAGTCTTGCTGCCACCTTTGCCCGTGCAGCTGACTGCAGTATTCGGAGTGCGCAAATAATTGCAGAAGCTATTAGCGTGGGGCCACAAAATTCCCCAACTAGGGGACGAGCTTGCAGGTTTGGGACTTTCCACTGAATAGGTTGTCAGGGCTCTCCACATCTTCTCTATGAATCCGCATGCGGGGAATCTTTTCTGAGGTACAAATGCATCCCAAAGGCAGGCTTATGTGCGGAGCCTGTTAGATATGCATCATTGACTTTTTAATCTCTTTCCGTAACTTCTATGTTTCTCTTAACTATAATTTGGACATGTATGATGGAAACTATGCGTCGAACTAAATAGGGTTGTCCTAGTACCTTGTGATGTTGACTGATGCGATGATATATTTTGGACTGTATTTATACACATGTTTATCACTGACGAATGGTTGGATTTTAAATTATTATATGTTTACATATTTATGTTCGTTTATGAATGGTTATGATATGATTCATTTGCAGGTACAAGTATAATATGGGCAGGTTCAACTTCTATGTTGTCTTCATGGGACGTGAAGTAGGAATTTTCACCATTTGGGATGAGGTAAAATTGCTAACTGCAGGCTTTCCAAATGCTAGGTTCAAGGGGTTTCGGACCTTGACTGAAGCAGAAGCTGCTTATGCCATATATCGAAATATTTCTAGTAGTCCAAATGCTGATATTGTTCCTACCTCCAAAATTATTCCAACCGCAAATGAACCCTCGCCAATCCCGCTTCAATTTCCACAACCAACATCTCAACAGCCACATGCAACTGCAACATTGGACCAAAAATTGGCATGGAGTCAAGCATTATTCTTATTTGCTCTTGGGGTCATTTTCCAAATTATTATTAACGAAATTCTCAAAAAATTTTAAGGGTTCAATGTCATTAACGCCATGAATGCTTAGACGTTGTTAAAATTATTATGTATTACATTTCCGTGGGTGATGAACATATTTGAACCTATTATGTAAGGAATTCTATTAATGTTTAGATGTTTTGTTAAATGATTATGTCCTAACTAATGTTTATAATAATAATCATAATAATAAGAACATAAATAATAGTCATAATTACAATTATAATAATAATCAGTACAAAATCATATATAGTAATTGATAATAAAAGTAATCACAAGCATTAATAATTATAATTTTTAGTGTCATTACACAATTTCTAATAATTCTTACTAATAATAACAACAATAATTAATAATAATTATAATCACATAATTATTTTTGTATAACAAATATCATACTAAAAAGAAGAACATCAACAAATACTAGTCGTAATAGGTAATTACAATAATAATCATAATACTAACAATTATAATCATAATAATACTCAAATCATAAAAATAATAGGTAATAATCATAATAGGTAATAATAATAATAATCATAGTAACAATGATAACAATAATAATAAAAAATAATAATTATAATAATAAAAATAATTATAATAGTCACAAAATGAATCTAATAATAATAGTAATAATAATTATAATTATAATCATAATCTTAATAATAATAGTAATAATAGTAGTAATAATAATAATAATAATCAAGACAATAATCAAGATAATAATATTAATAATAATAAAGATAATATTAATAATAGTAATACATTAAATAATAATAATAATAATAACAACAACAACAACAACAATAATAATAATAATATTCATAATAATAATAATAATAATAGGCAAATAATAATATTATTAATGTTAATAATAATAATAGTAGTAATTTTAATAATAACAACAATAATAATCATAATCATAATCATAAAAAATAATGTCTATAGGTAATAATAATAATAATATTATTAATACGTAACAATAAAGGAAATCATAATAATAATAATAACATAATTCAAATTTGTTTAAAAACTATTGCAACACTGATAAAATAAGCAATTAATTGCATCTACTATTCTTATTATACTACAGGGGCATTTATGTCATTGACAATATTTTTTGTTCTGTCCCCGGCAACCAAACACATTTCTGTACTTAGGACAAAGACAAATATCTCTGCTCTGTCCACCGCAACCAAACATCTCACTGTCTCCAATTCTTGTTCTATTCTGTCCTGTCCTGTCCCGTCTCGTCCTGTCTTCACACCTTGAAAACGCTAACCAAATGCAGCGTAAGGGACAAGGACGGACAACAGCACTCGGACCCTATAGCCTTGAGGACTATGGCTAAAGAATATATGGAGCAATTATACACAGATGAGGGGAGTCGAGTGGTACGGTCACCGAACAGCGGAACGTTTCCACCCCTCATCCCTATCGCCAAGGAACACATGCGAGCTCTGGTTCAAGATATCGAAGTTAAACAAGCAATATTTGATATAGAGTCAAATAAAGCGCCGGGAATTGATGGGTTCCATGCAATCTTTTTTCATAAACAGTGGGATATAGTTGGCCCTTCGGTCACCGACTTCATTCAACGAGTCTTCCGGATGGAAGTATGGGATGCGGAGATAAACAAAACTTTACTCGTGTTACTACCCAAACTTCCCTCGCCTATGTACATTTCACAATTCCGGCCTATTGGTCTTTGCACGGTCCTCTACAAAACTATCGCGAAGATCGTGATAAGTAGACTTAAGCCATATTTGTCTGAACTTGTCGCACCCAACCAGAGTAGTTTTGTACCGAATCGACAAATCACGGATAACATTGTCATAGTTCAAGAGGTGATCCATTCCATGCGACGAAAGAAAGGCAAAGCGGGCTTTCTTGCCATTAAAGTTGATCTTGAAAAAGCTTATGATAGACTTAACTGGCAGTTTATACAGGAAACTCTGGCATTTACGGGCATCCCTGACTCACTTATCTGTCTCATTTTAAAATGCATCACTACAGTCTCCATGCAAGTGCTTTGGGAAGGAGAACCATCTGACGCGTTTAATCCTACTCGGGGCATCCGCCAAGGCAACCCGCTTTCGCTATACATCTTCGCATTGTGCATTGAGAGACTTGGGCACATGATAACTCATGCGGTGGCTGAGGGTACTTTGAAGCCAATCACATTGAGCAGAAGCGGACTAACCTTATCGCATCTCTTTTTTGCCGACGACCTCATCTTATTCACCCATATCCAAGACGATCAGGTATTGTACATTCAAGACATCCTCCAGCAATTCTGCACAATGTCTGGCCTAAAAGTTAGTCAAGCCAAGACAAGGTGTTTTTACTCTCGCAATATACCATGATCATTGGCTACTGTGATCAGCCGGCAGCTCGGATTTTAGAGTACAACTGATTTAGGAAAGTACCTCGGGGTACCAATCATCCACGAACGTTGCTCTCGACGGACATACTAGTATATAATTGATAATGTACAGCGACGACTTAATGGCTGGAGTGCCAAACACCTATCGCTTGCCGGTCGAGTAACTTTAATACAATCTGTGCTTGCAGTGCTCCCCATATACACGATGCAAACAGTCCGTCTCCCTAGACAATTATGTGATGACTTGGAGAAGCTTATTCGTATGTTTTTATGGGGAGATTTAGATGAACAGCATAAGACGCTGTTGGTTAACTGGGACCAGGTGTGCAAGCTCAAAGACTCTGGCGGATTGGGACTAAGGAAAATCCCGATCACTAATGATGCTCTACTGAAGAAACTAGGTTGGTCCCTAATCCATCAACCTCATGCATTATGGGTTCGAGTGCTTAGTGCCAAATATAAGTTTAGTAGACATAAATTACAACAATCCCTTTCAGTTCCTGGAAGCTCCATGGTATGGCGGGGGATTGCTTCGATATGGGTTCATGTACTCCAAGGACTCAAATGCGTGATGGGTAACGGTGAAACCACTAAATTCTGGGAGGACGCCTGGGTACAAGATCTCGGTCCACTTGCCCAACGCGTCCTGCATCCTATTCCGGGCGATTTACTCAATCTCACAGTTCACTCCTTTGTCAACAACAAAGGCGACTAGAATTGGAATTTATTTCAGTCCCTCTTACCTCCCTCCGTTTGCATGGCGATAGCAGGTACATTACCTCCTAGCACTCTTTTGGGTCCTGATAGGTTGATATGGGGAGCGGCCCCAAATGGTATTTTTTCAACCGACTCCGCTTACCGTCTCATTGATAACCAGTTGAACAATTGTAATGACAGTGAATAGGCAAGAATTTGGAAATGGGACGGACCACATAGGATCAAAGCGTTCATCTGGCTTATGGCCCGTGGTCGACTTCTCACTAATCAACAATGTCATCTCAGGAACCTCACAACCGACCCCTCATGTTAGGCTTGTGGCGACACAGAAATGTTATTACATGTCCTCCGGGACGGATGTAAAGCTCGTAACTTCTGGCGGCCGTTCCCCACCGTAGTCAATACCGATGAGTTCTTCATAGGTAATACCACCACATGGCTCTCCGACAATTTGAAACAAAACCTGCTGATACATGAGTTTAAATGGCCTGTTGTATTTGGTACGGCTTGTTGGTTTTTGTGGTATTGGCGAAACAAAACTGTTCTCGACGTCCAATTCTCATGGCCTACAAACCCTATTCAGATTGTGTTCGATTACGTTCGGTCGATAGAGCAGGCCAAGGAAGCTATAGGGACTTAGGGAGAGTATTGTCATCTGGAAGACCACGAGTAGAGACCCTTGTGAGTTGGCGACATCCTCCAACTGGTTGGGTTCAACTTAATGCAGAAGGTGCTTTTACAGGGTCGTCCTCGTGGGCTTCCGCTGGCGGAATACTTCGAGACAATACGAGATCTTGGATCGGCAGATTTGCAAATAACATAGGTCACTGTATAATTGTTGAGGCAGAACTGTGGGGGGTCTTTACTGGGTTACACCTTGCATGGGACCTCGGATATCGGCGAGTGGAATTAGATGTCGACTCGATGATTATTATCAATATTTTATCCTCCTTAGCGGATCAGTCAAACACGTTTAATTCCTTGATAGCAGGGATCCGACACTTAATAGCTAGAGATTGGCTAGTGAAAGCGAGACATGTTTACCGCCAGGCTAATAGGGCTGCAGATTGGCTAGCCAATTACGCCAGTTCACTTGAAATTGGCATTCATACATTTCAAAACCCGCCTGTGAGTTGTTTATCCCTCCTGTTAGAGGATATATCGGGAGTTTCATTTCCCCGACTAGTAACGTAAGGCCTGTATCTCTCCTTTTCGGATTAAAAAAAAAACTAAAGATGTATGATGTTGGACTTCCAATATTAATGAAATAAAATTTCAGGGTGTAGGTGAGTTAGTAAGGGGCTCTCTTGGCTTAAGTGAGATCGTTGATTCGAACTGCTCTCATATATGCAGCCGTTTAAAACTTGGTGCCAGAGTTTTGTCTCCCGCAAGGGACCTACCTGGCTCGAACGAGGATTAGTCTGAGAGTGGATGATTTAAAAGTGTCTTCCTATAGTTGGAACCCTCCTAGGCGTAGGGAAAAAAATGAAATAAAAATCTTTTTTTATTTGTTAAGTGCGCACAAAAAATTTGAAGGCATAAAAAGAAATATGTTTGAATAAGATTGCCCTTATTCAATAGAACTAGTTCATCCCACATTTTGTCTGCCAGTATTTAGCACTCATACTTTCTTGTATCCTGATGATATTCTTACTAACATACTAAACTCGGAGTCTTTTAAATAAATTTCAGCTAAATATCATACTTTATTTAAATTGATATAATGTATTATATGATAACTATTTTTATTTAATCTTTTTATTTAATCTACATGTTTTTATTTATATTTATTTATAACAGTTTGGTATTAATTATCATAATAATTTATAACAAATTAGTAAGTGTAATGTTTGGTAAAAATAAATTTTAATTTTATAATATTTCACAACATTTTTATTATATTTATAATTTATTAATAAATTAACATATATTAATTCTATGTTAAACAATTAACTTTATAGGCAAAATTAAAATATTGAATATAAAAAATAATTTTATTTAACATGAATGCAATTTATTTTGGAATAATTCTTAATTCATTACAAAAATTATAATCAAATATTTTAAATACTTTAAAAAGTATTTGTTCATATATTCATATTTAAATATAAATTTTATGTTAAAATACAACTAAGAATTTTAAAATTAAAAAATCATACGATTTTACTTATGTTTAACAATATAAATACTGGATATGTCTTAGCTGAGTTCAGATCGCTTGTTCTTATTATTATGTTCTTATCATATTCCATGACCATCACCAGGAGCATTCATCCATCCATTTTTTGTGTGGGACTCATTTATTGGATGGATAGATGCTTATAAAATAGGATAGGAACATAGTAACGGGAACAAGGGATCTCTTCCTGTCCTAGTTATCTTCTTTAAGCTTTTTATCAAAATTTCTCATAATACCCTAACAATTATAAGAAATTGAATCAAAATTAATTGTATTTTAATAATATAAATAAATAAAAATATAAACCACCAACAATAATCTAATAATAAACATGATATAAAAACCACCAACAATAATCTAATAATAAACATGATATAAAAGTATTATAATAGTAATCTAAACTTATGTGAAAACATTCCAAAATTATATTTTCACTTATAAAGATGTAAATGCTAGTTATAAATGTAGGGAAATAAATCCAGATATCACTAAAAAATTACATTCATAATTTAATATCAACACTTAATTTTAAGAAACGTATAAAAGTCTTATATTATATTATAGGCCTACTTTACAATTCTCATACTATAAATAAGCGTTAATGTTCTTTACTCTTATGTTATGTTTTAACAATTATAATAAAAATGTAATATTTCATAAGTTTAAAATCAAATTTTCCTTTTCTAGTTATAATAACTTTACTATAACTGTATATTCTTTACAAATATAGTAACTTTCTTATAAATACATATTAAAAATATTGTTATTATTATATTTTATTTTTATTACATATGTGTTAGTTTCTAATAAATATCAGTTGCTTTTTACTATAAAAGTATCAATACATGCATATTTTAAACAATAGTATATTAAAAGCCAGTAATATTGATATATGTGAATTCATTTTTGAATATATAAAATTTTAAATTAAATATCATATAATATTTTTTATTTATAAAAAAAGTAATTTACGTGATGTTTATTTAAATATTATAATTGTATAATTCTAGTTTTGTAGATAGTTAAAGTAAACATGTTTTTAAAAAATAAAATTTACTAATTATTAGCTGTCTCCTACAATTGTGAATTGATTTTTTATTTTTATATATAGCAATTATTATCTGATATTTAATTTACATAAATTTAAAATGACTAAAGTACATTAAGAATTATTTCTATATGTGTGTGTACGCGCATGAATTAAATATATAACTTTAATATTATAAATAATTAATGTGCATATATTTTAAATAAATAAAATTTACAAATAATTAACCATATTCAATATTTTTAAGTTTGTTTTGATTTCGCAAATAGATATTTATTAACTTAAAAATTAATAAATACTTAATTTGTGCATATTTCAAAAACTAAATTCTCATATTAATTCTTCAATATTTGTGAATTGATTTTGATATTATAAATTTAAATTTATTATTAAAAATGTTAATTAATATAATTAAAATTGGAGTTAATTTAATTTGACCAAAAGTCGTCGCATATAAATTTTTTGGTGAATCTAGCTCTCATTTGTATAAATAAATGTTTATTATTTTAGAAATTAACATTAACTATTTTAATATAGATTTTTAAATTATAATTACTTTCATTATAATTTATCACATGTCAAATTTTGATAACACCTTCTTGTTAGAAAAGTGCTCTAAAGGCAATCACCTTTAGCACTTATTGTACAAATCATTTTATGATTAATGAAGACATTTTTCATTATTTCGATGTTCATATATTTATGGATTTGATGTTGATCTTAAATTGATTTGATGAAGTCCTTGATACAAAATAGATCATGAAGGAAGTCATGATGAGATTATGATAATGAGATTCCTATCATATGTAATTATGTTAGTATCTAAACTTTCCCTAGTCATAGGATTAATGAGATGAGATATCATTAATCCAGGTAGACTAGCATCTATTATACTTCTTGATTGGATCAAGCAGTCGATCTCATAAGCCTTAGACATGAGTTATTTAGAGTTAAACAAGCGGATCATGAGTTGGAAGAACAAGCTCTTATCCAGACCAGGAAAGGAAGTTGTCATCAAGACTGTCGCCCAAGCGTTACCTGCATATTGCATGAGTGTCTTCCTTCTTCCCCGAGGCACATGTGATGAATTACAAAAACTGATGAACGCCTTTTGGTGGGTTCGGGCACAACTAATAGGAAGACTATACATTGGGCGAGTTGGGACCGTCTTTGTATGCCAAAGAAATATGGGGGTATGGGTTTTCGGGACCTCCATTGTTTTAACCTTACTATGCTGTGCAAACAAGCCTGGAGATTTCTTGCTTTTCCAGACTCCCTTCCTAGCAAACTTTTTAAAGCGAGATACTTTCCTACAGGTAGCTTTCTGGAAGCAAAGGATCTAGCTAATGCCAGTTTTATTTGGCATAGTATTTTTGCTGCAAAGGATATACTGGCTCATGGTGTTCGGTGGAGACTTGGAGATGGCTCTTCCATTAAGGTTTTCAAGGACCCGTGGATTAATGAAGCAGATAATTTTTTTACCACCTCTCCTTCAGTCCCATCTTTAGAGCATATGAAAGTGAACAAACTTTTTAATGAGTCGGGTTCGTGTTGGGATGCACAGCTGCTCGAATGGCTTCTTACGCCATATGATGTTGAGCGCATTTCAAAAATCCCCATTGTGATCACAAAGCCTCCTGATCAACTGATTTGGCATCATAGCAGGGACGGGCGGTATTCAGTAAAATCCGGCTATCAACTGGCTTGCAGATTAACTAGGGATTTTGATAATTTTATAGTGGGCAGACATTGGAATCGGTTGTGGAGTTTGTCTATCCCTCCTAAGGTTAAAGATTTCATATGGCGATGTTTTCGGGGGATTATACCACGTAAGGCTCGTCTTCAGCGAAAAGGCGTCACGCTCTCCCCTGAATGCTATGTTTGTGGTAAAGAAGAAGATTTGACTCACGTGCTTCTGGAATGCACTAAAGCGAAAGATATTTGGACGCTGGCGAATTTGCATGTTTCGAATCAGGGGATCGAGGTCATGCTTGGGCATAACCTAGTCAATATGTTGCCATTTCTGTTAACCCGAGTGCTAACTCTTTTATGGAGCATTTGGTATCACCGTAATCTTCGAGTCTGGTAAGGTAAGTCCGTCCCTCCCAGCATGGCCGTTTGTTTTGCTGACAATTTCCTTAAATCCTGGCAGGAAGCACGGAAGTGCTTTGAGAGGGTTAATGCACTAGATGATAGGTCGCATACTAGTATATCAGGCTGGCGTCAACCACCGGACGGATTTCTCAAATGCAATGTTGATGCAGCTATTTTCAAAGAGCAGAGAGCAACAAACTTTGGTGCGGTATGGCGAGACTTAAGGGGTTCTTTTGTTGCCACGTTCTGGGCTTACTCTGCGTCTTTGTTGGATCCAGTTCTGGCAGAACTTATTTCAAGAAGAGAAGCACTTTCGTGGTTGAAAGATAAACACATGGATCACGTTATAGTGGATTCTGATTGTTTACAAACAGTTCAAGCAATCACAACTCTTTCATTTAATTCTTCAGAGATTGGAATGTTGACTTTTGATTGTCATACTCTTAAGCAACATTTCCTCCATTTGTCCTTCTAATGGACGCATAGGAATTCCAATAAGGCGGCTTATTATCTAGTGAGGGTAGCCTTATTACACGCAAACCTCCATCACTGGGATTCTATCCCTTCTTGTTTAATTGCTATTTTACGTTTAGAACAATCTCTTTGTGCTGTCTCTGATAGGGAAAGGCTCGTAGGATTTGGGTGTGATTGAGCCCAAGTTGACATTATTAATTGGCTGCATTTTCATAATTGCTAAGTACTTTTTGACTCCTAATTGCTGAATTTTGTGCTTAAATGGATTCCCTATAGTGAGCTAGCATTAATTGCAATTTGTAGTAAAATTGTTACAAATTGATGTTAATTGTGTTTGAATTTTTCCTAAGGACAATTGATACTGCAAAGTGCTATTTTATATTGTAGGAACAAAGGAGTCAACTCATCAAAAAGTCAACAGGTCGTGAGATCCTTCACGCACGTCGCGGCGCCTGTAGACGACAACACACCGTGGCGCACATCATTGGACATGTCGCGACGAGCAAGTGAAGTCTATACGTCGCGGCGCATATTAAATCATACGACGCGACGAGCAAGCCAGAGCGCACGTCGCGATGAATTAGGTCTATACATCACTGTTTCGACCCGGCCCGTCTCGGTCCTTTAAATAGTTACCGAATTAGGTCATAAGGAGAGGCCGGCATACACAGAACACAACAAAAACAGAAAACACACACTGGAAAAACCTAGGTGAAGATCCGAAGCTTCATCATCGCCGTTCTCCACCGCGACCATCATCCACCATCGACCAGTTCATCCTCATCTGCACCTTATCATCTACCGCACCACATCATCTACACCGCAGGATCATCTTCATCATGGATGTCGTCGGAGTCACAACGGTGTTGAGGACGACGACTGTCATGCGTGGCTAGGTGTTTCAGACCTCTTAAGGATGTAGCATCGGGCTTGAGTTCACCGTGGGCTTCAAAGGGGAGTAATCAATTATTTTCTGAAAGTTTAATTATATTATTGTAAGACTCGGGTTAGAGATTATGATAGTATGATTAGATTAGCATGGTTAGGGT
>JAOSBM010000204.1:20122182-20156758 GCA_027568955.1 Erythroxylum tenue | reverse complement strand
TTTGCTCCCCATACCCGCCCCCGTTCGGGTAATTTTATCGGGTACCCATCGAGTTCGGGTACAATTGCCATCCCTAACGGTGGATGAGTATGTGGAGATGTTCGAAATGTTGATGGCTCAAGTCCCTCCTCTTCCCGAAGATCAGTATATGGGTCTCTTTCTTGGGGGACTGCGAGAGGATATAAGACTGGAGGTGGTGGCGCTGGATCCTTCCTTTCGATACCGAATGATAGCAGCAGCACGAGCGGGGGAGCGTAAGCTTACTCCACTGGCGTATCCCAAGATGACTGTGGGCTGGAGATCCATGGGCAATCCACGAGTCGGTCCTCCCAACCCGACTGTAGGAGGACGCAACCAAGCACCCACCAGTAGCAGCGCAAATCAGTGGGCTAACCGAGAGGGGGGAGCTGATCGGCGTCCTGGCATGAAGAGAACCACCGAAGGATGACCTAAAGGGACCCGAAACCTTTCTTACCAGGAATTGATGGATCGGAGAGCTAAGGGACTGTGTTTCAAATGTGGCCAACATTACAGTCCCAACCATATTTGCCCCGATAAACATCTCCGACTACTGATTTAGGAGGAAAATGAGGAAGAAGATGGATCACCGTCTGGGGACAAGGAGGAAACTGACGTGGGAGAGGCATGGGAGATGGTCTGTCAAGTCGCCGAATATGGAGAAATAGTTTTGTCCAAGACTCTGAAAATTGAGGGCAGATTGGCAGGGATTCCCATCTTGCTTCTCATCGATAGTGGGGCAAGTCACAATTATCTTTCGCAAGAATTGGTGACTACCTTGGGGTTGGCTGTTACACCGACCGCAGCTTATGGAGTTAAATTGGGGAATGGGACAAAATGCTTTTCACAGGGACGATGTAGGGAACTTGTGGTGTTGGTAGGAAATGTGGAGTTGAGGATCGATGCTTACATTCTGCAGTTGGGAGGAATAGACCTGGTTTTGGGTGCCGAATGGCTGGAAACCTTGGGGGAGGTAAGGATGGATTTCAAGCAGAAAACATTGAGGTGGGGATTTGAGTAGGGAAAGGAGGTCGTCACCTTGAGAGGACAGGGCAGTGAGCAGCCCTGCAGCTTTCGGCATTGCAAGGCATGCTTCAGTCCATTGCCATGGATTCCCAAAATGAGCAGCAAAGAGGTGAAGCTGTAATGCTGATTTCGGAGAATAATACCACCTTATTTTCAGCTCAGATTCAAGAATTAACCTTAGTTTTGCAAGCAATTCAGTTGGTGTTCCAAGAACCGAAGGGGCTTCCTCCTTCGAGGAGTCACGACCATGCCATTAATCTGGTTAGTGGAGCTAATCCGGTGAGTGTCCGTCCTTACAGGTATGCTTATCACCATAAGGATGAGATTGAGCAACAAGTCAAGAAAATGCTTACAATTGGTGCTATCCGGCACAACACCAGTCCATTTTCTAGCCCGGTAATTCTTGTTAAAAAGAAGGATCACTCGTGGAGAATGTGTGTCAATTACCGTGCTCTGAACAAGGTAACAATTCCGGATAAGTTCCCAATTCCTACTATCAATGAGCTTCTTGATGAATTGCATGGATCCATGTATTTCTCTAAGATTGATTTGAAGTCCGGATTTCACCAAATCCGAATTAAGAGTGAGGATGTTCATAAAATCGCTTTCTGGACTCATGAGGGCCACTATGAGTACTTAGTCATGCCTTTTGGGCTTATGAATGCTCCATCCACATTTTAGTCAACCATGAATTTGGTTTTTAGGCTGCTATTGAGGAAGGGTGTTGGGACCCAATTTCGTTACCGGACCCCAACGAAAGAAAATCGGAGACAAAAGCGAAATATAAAAGAACGGAGCGAAAACGAAGGGCGCAAAGTGAAACGAAGGCCAAAGAGCGGATCCTAATCTCGAAGGTGGGCCAAAACAAAAATGCGAAACACAAATCGGAACGAATAACAAAGAACAAATTTTCAAAGATTCCGACATCCGAGCAAAATTCGACATCCGGTAATGCAAATATTACATGTTGGATCCCGTTTTCGAAATCCAACTCTTAACAAATACCATCATACTTGAGCGTGGTTCCTTATAATCTCTTCTTGCTCTAATACCATAAATGTTGGGACCCGATCTCAGAACCAGACCCCAACTGGAAGAACGGAATACGAAAAACCAAAAGGGGAAACAAATCAAAAGCAAACGCGACCAACAGTGTGCGGAAACAAACGAAAGACAACACATCCAAACGAACGGAATTCAAACGAAAGGTAACCGGAGATAAAAGCGAAATACATATCGGATCAAAGGTCATAATGCGGAAGAATCGGAAGCAAACAAACGGATTTACAAAAAAACAAAACGCTTACGAACAAAAACTTAACTCTGACATCCGCGAACAAATATTTTACAAATAAAAATATTAAACACCACTAATTCCTCATTTAATTTCATTTAATAAATCAAATCTCCAAGAAAAGATTCGAGGTCCAACGAAGGGGGTGTTGGTCTTTTTCGATGACATCTTGATTTATAGTAGCAATTGGATAGAGCATCTCAAACATTTGGGACAAGCCTTGCAGCTCTTGATTGAACATCAATTCTTTGCTAATCATAAGAAGTGCTTATTCGGGCAACAGTCGATTGAGTATTTGGGGCATGTTATCTCAGCTGAAGGGGTTGCAATGGATCCTACCAAGATCAAGAGTGTTAAGGAGTGGCCAGTCCCAAAGAATGTAACAGGGGTTAAAGGGTTCCTTGGACTCACTGGGTACTATAGGAAGTTTATCAAGGATTATGGGAAGATTGCCCGGCCCTCAACGAACTCACCAAGAAGGATAACTTTTCTTGGGGATGAAGCTCAAAGAGCCTTTGAAGAGTTGAAGGATTGTCTAGTCTCCTTTCCGGTCCTCACCCTACCAGATTTCTCTAAGGAGTTTGTTGTAGAATGTGATGCCTCGGGTTTTGGTTTGGGGGCGGTCCTTATGCAGGAAAACAAGCCCATTGTCTACTTTAGCAAGGCCGTATTAGCTACAGCCAAGTCAAAATCAATGTATGAGAAAGAGATTATGGTTTTGGTGTTAGCCATTCAACATTAGAGGCACTATCTTTTGGGGAGATCATTTAAGGTGTATACCGATCACAAGACACTGAAGCATCTTCTACAACAGAGGTTAAACACTCCTGATCAATACCATTGGCTGTCCAAGTTGATGGGCTTTCAATTTGAGGTGTTCTACAAACCAGGACCCAACAACAAGGTAGCAGATGCCTTATCACGTGCACCAGTGGAACCAGAATTTCATCATCTGGTTTCATCTCCCAATTGGGTGGATTCTGCTAAGCTGAAAGAGGAATATCAGGGTGATCCATAGCTGTCTAGCATTCTGCAGAAGCTCACATCTAACCCCTCAACAGAACCTGATTTCCATTTGCCTGGAGGGTTGCTATTCAAAGGAAATAGGTTGGTTTTACCTCAAACTTCTTCCCTAATTTCAGAATTTTTGCAAGAGTTTCGCTCTACCCCCATGGGAGGACATTCCGGGTTTATTAAAACCTATAAACGAATAGCTGGATGTTTGTATTGGGCTGGAATGCGAAAGCAAATTTTGCAGTTTGTGAAAGAGTGTGAAGTGTGCCAAAGACATAAGTATCAAACTCTTGCTCCAACCGGGCTACTTCAGCCTCTTCCCATACCGAATGCAGTTTGGGAGGATGTCTCGATGGACTTTATAACAGATTTGCCCAAAAGCCAAGGATTTGAGGTCATTATGGTAGTTGTGGATAGATTATCAAAGTATGCCCACTTTATCCCTCTCAAACATCCTTTTATCGCCAAGGTTGTGGCTGATTGTTTTGTTAAGGAAGTGGTGAAACTCCATGGCATCCCAAAATCAATTGTAAGTGACCGGGATCCAGTTTTCGTCAGTAACTTTTGGAGGGAGATTTGGAGGATGCAAGGAACAGTTCTTCGCATGAGTACCTCTTATCATCCGAAAACGGATGGGCAAACCGAGGTGGTCAACAGGTGTCTCGAAACCTATCTCCGGTGTTTTGTATCTGAGCAACCTAGACAGTGGCATCATTGGCTATCTTGGGCCAAATTTTGGTATAACACTTCCTTTCACTCCGCAACTGCCACAACTCCTTAGTGTATGGTCGACCCCCACCTAGGGTTCCCCATTTCCTCATTGGAGAGTCCCTCATTGATGCTGTAAATGGTGTATTGGTTGACAGGGATGAATCTTTGAGACAACTCAAATTTCATCTTGTTAGGGCTCAACAAGTTATGAAATCCACAGCTGATGTTAAGCGAAGAGATGTTCATTTGGAGGTAGGCGATTGGGTTTATGTTAAGCTTCGACCTCACAAGCAGAATTCCATAGCTAGGAGAATCTGTCCAAAACTTTCAGCTCGGTTTTATGGCCCATTCCAAGTGCTAACTAAGGTGGGAACTGTGGCATACAAGCTGACCCTTCCAGAAACTTCAAGAGTTCATCCGGTATTCCACATTTCATAGCTGAAAAAGATGATTGGGAATCATGTGCCCGAGCCCACTCTTCCTTCAACTTGGAGGTTGATTCCACCGAACCCCTTGCACCTGAAGCAATCTTGGCTGAACGGACTGTTCAAAAAAATCAAGAGCAAGTTGTGGAATGGCTTGTGCTATGGAAGGGGAAACCTATTGAAGAAGCCTCTTGGACAGCTGCTGATCAAATCCAACAGCAATTCCCTTCCTTCTGCCTTGAGGACAAGGCAGATTCTAAAGAGGGCGGAATTGATAGCACTATAGGTCCTGATAGATCTATGGGTCCTAAACCCATACTGACTTACTCTAAAAGAAAGAGGGAGAAGGGACTGAACATGGGCCTCAAACCCATGTTGGCATACTCTAGGAAAAAGAAAGGTGAGTCAGCTAACGGTTAGGGGGAAATTTGTTAAAGGAGAGAGAGAGCACTATATAAGGGAGGGGGAATAGTACAGAGGATCATCTTGTTATTGTACTGTCTCGGCTGATTGCTAGAAGGGCCATTGTTGGCTGGTAGTTTGGTGCTTGTAGAATTTCCTGCGAGGCTATAGCTAAGAATTAATAAAAGTCCTATATTTCCATCCATTTGCTTATCAAGGTAAGAGTTCAAGTAACAGTACAGTGGGAGAGAGACTTTTATCTACCTTGTTGACATAAATGGATGGCTTGGAAGATGCTAAAGTAAGTAATAGTCATGTGATTGTGTGGTTGACTTACCATAAAATCATACCCATGAGAAATAGGTCATAATAGCTAGCTTATCAGGGGATTCTTATCTTGGCTGCCACAAATTGTCCTCAAGCTATTGGTGCTACACTGATGTGCCCTGGACGCTTTGATTTGGTAAGGAATCTGTTTTACTTTACTTCTGTTTGGGTTGTTATAATTCTGGAGCCCTTTATTTACCTTCCTTTCCCTAACCTTCATGCTCATTCGTGATATCTACAAGCATTCCAATTCTTTTCCTGGTTGTAAAAGATACGCATGTAATTGCTTTACTGAAGGTAAACAATAGCTAGTGGTGTCCAAACACATTTGTTAGACGAGAAATAGAAGTGTGATTGGAAAAGAAATTAATCTTTGTTCCTAATGAGATGCATCTAATTATAGAACAAGGTTAAATTTTCATGGTTAAAAGAGTATCCACTGATCTTCATGTCTTTGGTTTGGTGGTGAAGAGTAGAATTTGACTTGAATTTTCTTCTGTGTCTTGGATATAGTCTGCTGCTATACCATACCATATTACATAAGACCTTTTACCTGACTTTTTGAGAGTCCTGCAATCATTGACGAGTTTGATTCAAAGGAATAGCATCTTTACAGATTGTTTGAAAACCACAATGAAGATGAATCATGTTTTAAACTACAAAATTACAGGTGCTATATGTTCCTCCACCAGACTTAGAAGCCCGATATGAGATAATTCAAATTCATGTACGCAATATGAAAATAAGTGAAGATGTTGATTTGAGAAGATTAGCAGAAGATACTAAGCTTTTTTATAGGGGCTGAATTGGAGGGTCTTTGTAAGGAAGTGCAATTGCTGCACTGAGGGAAAACATGTCTGTCACAGTTGTGTGCAATCGTGATTTCCAAGCTGCCAAACAGTTGTTGAAACCAGCATTAACAAGAGCTGATGTTGAAAAGTATGCATCATTCATGAAGTCGCAATCCTTTTCATATTCTGATCAGACTGAAATTTAGTTCCAGAAAAAGTGGTAAGCATAAACAGAAATCTTCATATCATGAACTTGCTTCTGGGATTCGTACTGCTTGCTAAATGTTTTATCGCTTATGCAAATTATAGGCCGTATGAAATATCAGCGACTTGAAAGAACTGCTTATATTTCTTCGCACGATACTATGCTTGCAATTTAATTTGATATTTTACTCAGCATTTCACCTCTTTCAATTATAAGCTTTGCTTTAATGAAGCTATTTAGGCGAAAAGGAATTCCAAGCAGATCATAGTTGAAGGTAGGTCCAAAGTCTAGATAAACCACAAATGTTAATCTAAGCCTGCAAAATGATAATGGCATAAATGTTATTTCATCTAAGTGGCATATTTGGATTTTAAGTGGAGCCGTTAACCTGTGCAGAATAAATTGTTTTACATGGTAGTTTGACAAAAAATTCATGAATATGCTGCTATGTAATAACAGTAGTTAATTTCAAAAAAAAATAACAGTAGTCAGAAATCTTTTTTTTAAAAAAATATCTAGGTCAAAACTCAACTTATAACTTTATACTTTTTTTTTACAATTCACACAATACCAAATTCTAATAAATAAATATTCCCTCTTACTATGAAATTATGATTAAATTATTATATATTTATAATATAAAACATTCAAAAGAATAACTAAATTTTGAAATAATAAAAATATAGTTTTTCATATCTCAAAAAGAGTTAACATTACAAGAAAATTAGTTTTTAGTGATGGACAATTACCGATAGAAACTGGATCGTTGGTATTGGTAAAATTATTGACAAAAATTTAAACTTACAACGGAACAACTATCTGTCGGTAAATATGAATTTTTCGACAAAATATAACGACGGTAAGAAGTGTCCGTTGGTAAAGGAAAATTTACCGATGCCTTTACGGTCGGAAAATTTTATTCCTAAACGTCATCATTTGCCTCCCTTTTAGCGTTTTATAAAAGAACAAAAATGTCGTCTTTGGTGTTACAGTTTAAGCTTACTCCCCTGCAGCGTCTTCCGCCCTTTCTTCTCCTCCGTTTCACCCGCAGCCCCATTTCTCTCCTGTCGTCGTCATCCCACCGCGCCTCTCGTTGTCCGACCACACTTCCTCGTCGTGCCACCGCGCGTCATCGTCGCTGTCATCCAACTGCGCCTCCTTGCCATCGTCAGATCGAAACTCCTTGTCATCGTTGTCGGATCTACTTGAGGTATGTCATCATAGATCCATTTTTTTCTTTTAATTTTCTTTTTTAGTTAAGGAATGATCATAATCTAGTTTTGAGTGAGAATAGTGAGTAATGGCATTCAGTAGCGGTGTTTGAAATTAGGTATCATGCTATTCTCCATATTAGCCCACTTCTCACGGTCTTTATCACCAAAGTGCTAAGAGACTTGAATGTTTCATATGTATTATTCTAGTACGACTAGATGTAGACTTACTGAAATGTCAAATAGAAAAAGAGAAAGTGAAATGGAAGAAGAGAGTATAGAGAGAATGAATCTTTTACAGCGTGTTTGGAACTCCTTGAATTGAATTCAATCTCACTTGTTTGGAACAAAAAAAAGGCTAAGAATTAGAAAAAATCATTTTAATCTAATTATTATCTATGGATTTATAATAATAATAATATTCATATTAATAATAATCATAATAAGAATAATTTAAATAATAGTTATTATAAATTATATAATAATAAATTATATGCTTATTTTTGCTAAATCCTTATAATCAATTTTAATTTCAAAAAAATTATTATTATAAATTATATTATAATAAATATTATATACGTTATGTTTCTTTAATCACTCTTATTATTATTATTTTTTAAAATATGATAAGTGCTAATTTTATATTCGTTATTATTATTCACCATTATATTATTATTAAAAATTATTATGGTTATTTAATTATGCTTATTAATTTAATTGTTTAAAATGGGATTTAATCATTAATTCTCTACTTACTATTATTCTGTCTTATTGTGTCTAATAATTAGATTTTTATGTTTAATTTCGTTTTTATTATTGAATTTATTATTAGAAATAATCATTTTAATCTAATTATTATCTATGGATTTATAATGTAATTTAAAGAAACTTAAGTAAGAATTATTAGTTAATAACATAATTTTTTTAGTCAGGAATAAATGTGTTATATGAAATAATTGAATTCAATTATACTATTATTAGAATTGTGACAAACAGTATAATTGAATTCAATTCTAATATTACTGAATTTATTCCAAACCGTGTAAATTGAATTCAATTCTAATTTCATTAATATAATTAATTCGAATTCAGATGGTGTGTTCCAAACAGCCTGTAAGCGTAGCCTCGGCGCGACAACAGCCAGAGAGTTACACCTCACAAACCACGCAAGGCCTCCCTCCCTCCCTCCCCAAACTCACCCCTTTCTCAGCTCCACAACTACTGAACCGAATCAGTAAGTTCCTCCTCGACAAGCCGCGGCCTTTTTCGTTGCCGGAGCTCGGCGTAGACAATCCAGTTGCTGTGAAACCCTAGGGACCCGAAAATTTGGCAAAAGAGTTCTCTTGTTTCTTGGAGGAGCTATTTAGGGTTTTATTTTTCTTCGTAGTCTTTCTGTAGTCGTGACTGTTAGGTGCGTAGGCATGAGTCCTGTTCAGGATTTTGAGCAGCATTCTAGACTCCTCGTGGAGCCGGACCTCCGTACGCCCTCTCTCTTTCTCTTTTAGACATTCTTTGTATTTTTTTCTTTCGCTTTGTTTAAACAGAAGAGGAGAAAAGGTGAAATGGGTGTGCAGTAATTTTCTTTTATTAGGAATCGAACCAAGTACGTTATTTGGTTGGATGAAGCTGGGCTCAAAAGTTGTTTTTTCAAAGTAAAATTGATTATCTTGTACAGTTTTGGTAGTTTCTTCATTTTCAATGTAAAAAGAGTGAGGCTAGCTGAATTGTTACTGCTTTGATTCGCTTCTATAGTTTTGTGCTTTAAATCGATGATAATTTTATCTTCCCAATTAAAGGGGTCAGTTGTATGCTATGCGTTGTTTAATTTACTATTTTATGGAACGAATGCATGTTATCTAAAGCTCCGTAATGTTGCCATTCTCATGTGTTTTTAACCTTGAAACAGCAATTCAAACGAGGCTGCAAATGGCAGTGGAGGTACGAGATAGTCTTGAGATAGCCCATACTGCAGAGTATTTGAATTTCCTAAAATGTTATTTCCAGGCGTTCTCGCTCATTCTCTTGCAAGTTACAAAACCTCAGTTTGTAGATAATCCGGAGCACAAGCTTCGGAACATTGTAGTTGAGATCCTGAATCGTCTACCCCATAGTGAAGTTCTTCGCCCATTCGTTCAGAATCTCTTGAAGGTTGCAATGCAAGTTCTAACGACGGATAATGAGGAAAATGGACTGATCTGTATTCGCATTATATTTGATCTTCTTAGGAATTTTAGGCCAACACTAGAAAATGAAGTTCAACCATTCTTGGACTTTGTATGCAAAATCTATCAGAATTTTAGATTGACAGTCAGCCATTTTTTTGATAATACAACAACAGCCTTGGAGGATATCAAGCCCATGGAGACTTCTTCTTCAGATCAGGGCCTTACTAGTACTGGATATGTTGGAAATGGACAGCTCAATCCAAGCACTCGATCATTTAAGATAGTAACTGAGAGTCCACTTGTAGTGATGTTTCTGTTCCAATTGTACAGTCGACTTGTTCAAACTAATATTCCCCACTTATTACCTCTAATGGTTGCTGCAATATCTGTCCCGGGTCCTGACAGGGTTCCGCCACACTTGAAGACTCAGTTTATTGAACTGAAAGGTGCTCAGGTTAAGGTGAGTGTTAGTTGCTCACGGTGGCTGCCTAATTTTATTCTTTGCAAGCACCAAAATTATCTTCAAGTCACGAATGATTATATTGCTGAGCTATTTTCAAGTCTGATTTTGGACAGAAGTTATACTTTAGTTGTTGGGATTGCATTGTTATGAAATTACTGGTGAAGCTACAAGTAAGAGAGCACTTATATGTTGAAAACTGCGATCCTTAATCCTAAGAATGAAATTTCGACTTGAATAGTTTCAATTTGAAGTACCAAATCCTTGGAATATGACTTCCTAAAATATTAATTGCTTGGAGATCATAAATGAAGCCCTCTAAGTTGGTTTCAAGGCATTTAGTGCAGTTAGAGACCCTATACATACTAGGCTTACATTGTTTATGTTGCTATGATTTTTAACAATTCTCGAGTTTTGTTCTTGCAGACTGTTTCCTTCTTAACATACTTGTTAAAGAGTTTTGCGGAATATATTAGGCCTCATGAAGAAAGCATTTGTAAAAGCATTGTGAATTTGCTCGTTACATGCTCTGACTCCGTGTCCATTCGGAAGGTTAGTGATATATTGGCTTTGATCTTTGTTTTCATGTAAGTTCCATAGATGGTTTAGTTGCAAAAATTGATAAGCAAGCATGTTGGTGTAGGAATTGCTTGTTGCGTTAAAACATGTTCTTGGTACTGATTTTAAGAGGGGATTATTCCCTTTGATTGACACACTTCTAGAAGAAAGGTAAGATATTCATCTTCTGTAGGTAGCTGCTGCTTCCTTGTTATTACTAAGCATTTTTCTTCATCTTTTAGAACATCTTAATTCAAAGTTGATCATGCCTACATAATAATTAGAAATTATTCCTGCAACTCGTTACATCATCATCATCATGGCAAGTTTATGCTTGGTATTGGTCACACAACCCAAATATGTCTCTTATATGTCGCCATTAGATTAGCAATAAATTGGTGTATGCTGCTGCTTTATTCTTTGTGTGCATGCTTCTAACTTTGTAATATATCAAATTGTTAGAAGGCTGCTAAGATGGAATCGTTTCAGAGAGCATTCAAAATTCTGGTGCTTATTTTTAACATCATGATCATTGCTTTTGACCTGACTTGGATAAGTCGTTATTCCAGGGTTCTAGTTGGAACTGGTCGAGCTTGCTATGAGACTTTGAGGCCACTGGCTTATAGTCTTTTGGCAGAGATTGTTCATCATGTTAGGAATGATTTGTCCTTAGCACAGGTGAAGTTCTTTTCATGAGAATTGTCCCATCTCCTCATTTGATAGTGCGTTATATACTTATCTGTGTTAGTTTTTACTTTTTAAGGCATATTTTACAACTTGTGTTTCATTGTTTACGTAATCTGGTTTTGATCTATTTTAATTTTGTTCGGATTTTGGATTTCATTGCAATTAATATAGGAAGAGTGTTGTCCATGACACATGCTTCAATTATATTTTTTCTGTGCTTCTGTCATTTTTTTTCTCGTTGCAGAATCTACTAATTTACTGGTATTATTGTGATTCAGCTGTCACGAATTATTTACCTCTTTTCAAGTAACATGCATGATGCTTCATTGTCACTCAGCATCCATACTACCTGTGCTCGGTTGATGTTGAATCTGGTGCGGTTCCACCCCCTATCCTCAAGTAGTTCCATATAAACTTGATAATACATTTTACTGATCCATAATTCATATATATATATATATATTTTTGGGATGTAGGTAGAACCAATTTTTGAAAAAGGTGTAGATCAACCATCTAGAGATGAGGCTCGAGTTCTACTTGTATGGATTTTAGTTTGGCATTTTCAGTTTATGCTATACTACATATTCTTGCACTTAGCAACTCTAATCTCCATAAATGACTCAAGTTTTGCTACAGGGGTGTATTTTGGATGCTTTTGTTGGCAAGTTTAGTACTTTCAAGCGGACAATTCCTCAGGTAATGCATGCTTTTGAGAGTTAGACCTAGTGTTTTGGATTGAGGCTGATCCTGTTGTATACGTTGATTGTCTTCTATGGCAAGATTTGGGTATAAGGGTCCCTTTTCTGCAAGCATCAGATATAATCAATGGAACAATATTGGTGATAACTGTATTTGCACTTTTCTTCTCTCCTTTTGAATTTAGTTATTGGAGGGTGAGGATGGAAAAGAACGTGCAACCATGAGGTCAAAGCTTGAACTCCCTGTGCAGGTTTTCTTGACAACTATCTATAATGTTTACGTGACATATACTGCCAATGAATTGTGTTATTCACATTCTAAAACTTGATTTATGCTGGTGATAATGACGTTGAAATGGTTGTGGATTATATGGATACTATAGTTTCTTTCACTATTAGATAAAAGGTTTTTCTTAAAGGTTATTGATAGTCTTGGATATAACCATTTGATTTTGGACCTGAGTTTTTTTCTCGCTAGTTGTTTGCTGTTACGGGTTTGTTGTCTTTCTTTGTTTGTGTCAGAGCCTTGTCCTTGTTGCTTTTATTGTCAAGAGTAACTGAACTTTATGAAGGTTGTATAGTCTCTCCATGGATTGCTTTTGGTTCTGTTGCCGTTGGAGAGTATCCCTTTATATGAAGGCGGAATTGATCAGGATTTATTGGAGGGAAAGTAATAACCATGGTTGTGAAAACTGGTCTGAATTGGAACTGGTTACTGGTCTGATTCATTTGGATGGTAAAACTGGTGGGATCTTTATCTTTGTATCTGGTTGAAGATGAATCGGATGATTTGGACCAGTACAGCTCATCTAGTTCCTGGGTTAAAATAGTCGTTTTAAAAATTAGGTTGTTTTTATTTTCGATAGAAGTATCACATACTTTCTGTCTCTGACAACCAGTTCGATCCCAGTTTAACTTAGTGGGATGATATGCCAGCCTAATTTTGAACACTCGGGAAAACCATAAAAATTCTGTCATTATAAACGTATGGCCAGTAACAGTTAGTGTGAGTTTCTGTTCACTCAATTTATTTACTAAGTGTTACTTTCTGTTTCACTCAATTTATTTACTATTGAATTATTCTTTCTCTTAAAATTTGAATTTTCAGAGGTTGGATACAATATGTTGTTTCACTATTTAACATCTAGCAGTAGTGCTGAATGGCTCCTGTGTTTAAGAAGTGATTGTAAACATATGTACTTGTTAACTGCAGCACTGTAATATTTTTACTTCTCAATCATGGACTTTGGTAAATGCTTTTTCTTGGTATTTCTCGTCAGTCTTGTAATATTGACATCGGTTGTTGCAGGCAGTTCTGAATTTGCAAATTCCAGTTGAGCATGCTAAGGAAGTCAGTGATTGCAAGAATCTGATCAAAACCCTAGTTATGGGTAGGTTTGTCCTCTTCCATTGTTTACTTAGTTTTAGTTGACAGGCTTGACTATCTGTTGCACTTGGTCTTATGAATTCTTTGCTGACTAATTTAGGAATGAAGACCATCATATGGAGCATAACCCATGCACATTTACCCCGATCACAGGTTTCTTTTTCTGAAGCTCATGTGGTCTTACAGGCCTGCTTGTCCTTTACATTGTAAATGATGTTTGAAATGCTCTAGGTCTCTTCTTCCACACATGGAATACACTCGCAAGTTTTGGGTACGGCGTCATCCAATTTGCCGGCACTTCAACCATTCAAAGGTTTAAGAGAAGATGAGGTATCATTATTGTATTTTTAACATAGAAAATGGTAAACCAATAGAGATCTGACAGACTTTGATTACATGCAGATATGGAAAGCATCCGGTGTTCTTAAGAGTGGGGTACATTGCCTGGCTCTCTTCAAGGAAAAGGATGAAGAAAGAGAGATGCTACACCTCTTTTCCCAGATTCTGGCTATTATGGAACCTCGAGATTTGATGGATATGTTCTCCCTGTGTATGCCTGAGCTGTTTGAATGCATGATACATAACACTCAACTGGTTCACATATTTTCTACACTTTTGCAATCCCAGAAAGTATATCGGCCATTCGCAGATGTATTGGTTAATTTTCTTGTCAGCAGCAAACTTGACATCTTGAAGCAGCCAGATTCACCTGCTGCAAAATTGGTTTTACATCTGTTTCGATGTATATTTGGTGCTGTTGCCAAAGCACCTTCAGAGTTTGAACGTATCTTGCAACCTCATGTGCCTGTGATAATGGAAGTTTGCATGAAAAGTGCCACTGAAGTTGAGAAGCCTCTTGGTTATATGCAACTTCTACGTACAATGTCTAGAGCTCTTGCAGGCTGTAAAATTGAACTTCTGCTTCGTGACCTGGTTCCAATGTTGCAACCTTGCCTAAATATGTTGTTGACAATGCTTGAAGGCCCAACTGGGGAAGATATGAGGGATCTTTTACTCGAGCTATGCTTAACATTGCCTGCACGCTTAAGTTCATTACTGCCTTACCTTCCCCGACTTATGCGACCTCTTGTCTTGTGTCTGAAAGGAAGTGATGAACTAGTGAGCTTGGGTTTAAGAACACTGGAATTTTGGGTAGACAGCTTAAATCCTGACTTCCTAGAACCTAATATGGCTAATGTCATGTCAGAGGTGATTTTGGCCCTTTGGTCTCACTTACGGCCTGCACCTTACCCCTGGGGGGGGAAAGCATTGCAACTACTTGGCAAGTTAGGTGGTCGTAATAGACGCTTTCTTAAAGAGCCACTTGCTCTTGAGTGCAAGGAGAATCCTGAGCACGGGCTTCGCTTGATTCTTACCTTTGAGCCTTCAACACCCTTTTTGGTTCCTTTGGACCGATGCATAAATCTTGCTGTGGCAGCTGTAATGCACAAACAAAGTGGAATTGATTCCTTCTACAGGAAACAGGCGCTCAAGTTCCTCCGTGTTTGCTTATCGTCTCAGCTTAATTTGCCTGGAAATATTTCCGATGAAGGATATACGGCAAAGCAGCTGTCATCCTTTTTGGTTTCCACTGTTGATTCCTCTTTTCGGAGGTCTGAGACTTCAGATGTGAAGGTCAGTTATGTACCATTCTTTAAGATTCCTGTGGATTTGCATCCATCAGTACTTTCTAATCCATCTTCTGTTAATCTCATAGCTTGTATCGTTATATTATATCAATACTTGCCTAATGGTTGAGTGATTCAATATTTCAGGCTGACTTAGGTGTGAAGACTAAAACCCAACTCATGGCTGAGAAGTCGGTGTTCAAAATTCTGTTAATGACTATAATTGCTGCCAGCGCAGAACTGGATCTGCATGACCCCAAAGATGATTTTGTTGTCAATGTTTGTCGCCATTTTGCAATGATCTTTCACATTGATTGCATGTCAACTAACCCTTCTATTCCAGCTGCTGCTCCTGGGGGTTCTTTGCTCGCATCAAGTTCTAGTTCTAGTTCAAGATCAAAGAATAGCACATGTTGTAATTTGAAAGAGTTGGATCCCCTCATTTTTTTAGATGCTTTGGTTGAAGTGCTAGCAGATGAGAATAGAGTTCATGCTAAAGCTGCACTTAATGCTTTAAATGTCTTTGCTGAAACGCTTCTGTTTCTTGCTCGCTCCAAACATGCTGATGTGATGATGTCTAGAGGTGGTCCAGGTACACCCATGATTGTTTCTAGTCCATCAATGAATCCTGTTTATTCACCACCTCCAAGTGTTCGGATCCCAGTTTTTGAACAGCTTTTACCCCGTCTTTTGCACTGCTGCTATGGAAGTACATGGCAATCACAAATGGGAGGTGTGATGGGGCTTGGTGCTTTAGTGGGAAAGATCACAGTTGAGACTCTCTGTCTTTTTCAGGTGAGAGTTGTGCGGGGTTTGGTTTATGTTCTCAAAAGGCTTCCTCTTTATGCAAGCAAAGAGCAGGAAGAGACTGGTCAAGTGCTTAATCAGGTTCTTCGAGTGGTCAATAATGTTGATGAAGCAAATAGTGAACCACGCAGACAAAGTTTTCAAGGTGTAGTAGAATTTCTTGCCTCTGAGTTGTTTAATCCCAATGCTTCTCTTATAGTGAGAAAGAATGTCCAGTCATGTTTGCAACTTCTGGCAAGTAGAACTGGTAGTGAGGTGTCAGAGTTGCTTGAGCCTCTGTACCAGCCTTTGCTTCAGCCACTTATCATGCGGCCACTTCGGACAAAGACTGTTGATCAACAGGTAGGCTTGCCTTGTTGCTAATTACCAGTAATATTTCCAGTTAAGTTCTATACTTACTATAGTTTTTGGCTTATAGGTCGGGACAGTCACTGCTTTGAATTTTTGCCTTGCCTTAAGGCCCCCTCTTCTCAAGTTGACTCAAGAACTGATAAACTTTTTGCAAGAAGCTTTGCAAATAGCTGAGGCTGATGAAGATGCATGGGTTGTGAAACTTATGACTCCCAAAGTGGCCACTTCATTGAATAAACTTAGAACAGCTTGCATTGAGTTACTGTGTACTACTATGGCATGGACTGATTTCAAAACACCAAATCATAATGAATTGCGAGCTAAGATCATTTCAATGTTCTTCAAGTCTTTGACGCGCCGAACACCTGAAATTGTTGCTGTTGCTAAGGAGGGCTTGCGCCAGGTATTTATAAAGCTTTTATGATATAAAATAACGGGTTATACCTATATTTGCTTCTTCTTCTTTTTGGGATGATATCAATTCTGATGTCCACACAATGGTTGGTGTGGCCGCTTGGATAGGAGTAATGGCATTTCATATTACCTTAGTAGTATGGTGACACGTTCTCATTGGTCTGTTATGTTACTATTTAGTAGCTGCTCTGCAAGAAATATCTAAGTTACATGATAATGGACTATTGTGTTTACTCTATTTACTTGTTTGTTAAGTTCTTTTTGGTTATTAATTGACACAGAGGAGTTTAGCTGTTGTTATGCCTGCTTTAATATTTTATCTTACTGAGAGCACATCAGAATGTGCAGTATTCACCTACACCTATGTTGGTTTTTGTTTAGGTTATTAATCAGCAGAGGCTGCCCAAAGAACTTCTGCAGAGTAGCCTCAGGCCTATTTTGGTCAATTTGGCTCATACCAAGAATCTTAGCATGCCTCTTCTGCAAGGTCTCGCCCGGCTGCTTGAACTTTTGTCCAATTGGTTCAACGTTACCTTGGGTGGCAAGCTGTTGGAGCATCTCAAGAAATGGCTAGAACCTGAAAAGCTTTCACAGAGTCTGAAGTCATGCAAGGCTGGTGAAGAACCTAAAATTGCAGCTGGTAAGTTATCTAATTTCTGTCTTGTAGTAATAGTTAACTTATGGGTTTAGTTAACTTAGTGCTCGAGTGCCCATGTTGGGAAATATGCTTGTGTTCAAAACCTGTGATTGTACAGCTGCAAGTGTTAACCTGAAATACTTTTTTGTTCCCTGCAGCTATTATTGAGCTTTTTCATCTGCTTCCTCATGCTGCATCAAAGTTTCTTGATGAACTTGTAACACTAACTATTGAGTTGGAGGGAGCTCTTCCCCCTGGACAAGTGTATAGTGAGATCAACAGTCCATATCGTCTTCCTCTCACAAAATTTTTGAATCGATATGCCGCACTTGCTGTAGATTATTTTCTTGTCCGTTTAAGTGATCCAAAATACTTCAGGAGGTGAGACTGTGGTGTTGCAATTAGTTGTTTATTTGAACTTGCAACTCTAATTAGTAAAACTCTTTTTCTGTTTTCCCAATTGTTGTTTTATCCAGATTCATGCACATAATACGGTCAGATGCTGGCCAGCCTTTGAGAGATGAACTGGCAAAATCACCACAGAAGATACTTGCAAGTGCTTTTCCTGAGTTTCTCCCTAAATCTGATGTGGGAATGACCCAGGCATCAACAACTCCATCAACTTCTTTATTGGCAGATGATGGCCCCAATGCTTCTTCAACTGACGGGTCTAATTTATCATCAAACCCTCCATCTGCAACTTCGGATGCTTATTTCCAAGGGCTTGCACTTGTTAAGACATTGGTCAAATTGATACCATGCTGGTTACAGAGTAACCGTGTTGTGTTTGATACGCTAGTGATTGTGTGGAAGTCACCAGCAAGAATATCTCGTTTACAAAATGAACAGGAGCTGAACTTAGTGCAAGTAAGCTTAATCATTGGATAAGCTAAAATGCTATTGTTGTCTTTGGAAATTTCTCCTATTGGTGTCAATATTTCTTAACACTGGTTTGGATTAATTAGTAAATGGTAATAAAGCTATGCTTCTTATTATAGGGGCAGCAAGTATGTATGGAATGTAGCTTGTTTACCCCGCGGTATACTTTTGTAATTGCTTTGGATGCCTCCACTCTTTTAGCTGTGTTGTGTCCTTTTGGCTTTCAAAACTACTTCTTCCGAGTCCATATATTCTTCTAATGCTGCTAACTTCTTTACTCCCATCCAACATTTGAATTTGGCTCCAAAATTTTCCAGTTGACTGTTATATGACTAATTCCCTTTGGCAGTGAGCTTGTCAATTTGCGGAAAACAATACTTTGGACCTAAGGAAACATGAATAGAGAATTGCTTTGTTAAAATTTTATAATACTTCTGTAAATTGTTTGCTTGACAAGATAACTTTATGTGACTGTGATGGAGAATGGAAATTAACTTGGGGTTATCTTATCGTACTGGACAGTTTTCTGTATTAGAAGTTTACTAGGTTAATTCCTTGTTATTTTGATCAATCAATTTTTTCCCTTATCTGGAGTTGAGAATATATTTGGCTTTATTTCAAGCTTTTCTATTAGGCTGGAAGTACAGTTTGGTTCCTGGCCTTAAGAGAATTTGTGCTGATGTCTCTATATATATGCTGGATGATTCCATTTTATGATGCAAGAATTTTTAGAATTTCTGAATTCCAGCTCTTTCTAGGAGTGATTCTTAGACTTAGGAGAGATTGTTATAACTCTAGAAGTGATTTCTAGGAACTTATTGGTGTGATACTAATAGTTTGTTTTGTCTGCTCCTAAGAGTGATTATTAGTTCTTGTTGCAAACCTATCATGATGTATCATTACCTCTGAATTTTCTGTACAAGAATATCTGCACGTGTCAACTCACATATGCCTTTTGGCATTCTTTTCTGTAATGCAGGTTAAAGAAAGCAAATGGCTGGTGAAATGTTTCCTTAATTACTTGCGTCATGACAAGACCGAAGTCAATGTTCTATTTGATATCCTCTCTATCTTTTTGTTTCATTCTCGAATTGATTATACATTTCTCAAAGAATTCTATATCATTGAGGTAATTAAGTTCTTGGAGTTGTTTTCCCTTGCAATGGGGTGAATTTTCTCCCTTCCCTACTAAATCTCCATAATCTGGATATCCATTTCTGAGTTCAACAACGATGATCCTTTTATTGTAGGTTGCAGAAGGTTATCCACCCAATATGAAGAGAGTACTTCTTATGCACTTCTTGAAACTTTTCCAATCAAAACAACTTGGTCATGAGCATTTGGTGATTGTGATGCAAATGCTTATCCTTCCTATGCTTGCTCATGCATTTCAGAATGGCCAGAGTTGGGAGGTTGTTGATCCTGGCATCATAAAAACAATTGTTGACAAACTTCTTGATCCACCAGAAGAGGTGATCCTGAATTTCCTGTGATTTTTTTGTTTGAAAATTTTCACTATTTTTGTTTTATTCATATACATTATTATTTTTTAACTTTGATGCAGTTCTGTTTTTTAATTCAAACATTCTGCACTCTGTTACTAGGTCTCGGCTGAATATGATGAGCCTTTGAGGATAGAACTTTTACAGCTTGCCACTTTGCTTCTTAAACATCTGCAAACTGACCTAGTTCATCATAGGAAAGAGCTCATTAAGTTTGGGTGGAATCATCTGAAACGGGAGGATAGTGCTAGTAAGCAGTGGGCATTTGTGAATGTCTGCCACTTTTTAGAGGCCTATCAGGCCCCTGAAAAGATTATACTTCAGGTACCTTCACAATTTATTCAGTCACTGTTAGCACTACAGATTTCATATTCGATTTAGTTTTCATTGTTTATCAGAGTGCTCCTATTTGTTTGCTGCAAGATTTGATCCATTGCCAAATCAAATTTGATAGAATCGCCAAAAGCAATTCCCTGTATAGTTTTCTTCATTACAAGTGCTGAAGATGGATATTTTTAATGAACTTTAAATGGTGATGATGTGCTTGGACTTTAGGATGCCTTTGATCTTGAATGAGTATATATTATATTAAGTATCCATGTCTTTGTGTTCCTCAAAGTGCAAAAACTTAAACATTAACATATAGGGACTAGGAATGGAAGAATTGCCCCCCCCGCACAAAGTTAACGGGCGAAGCCTAAGTTGATTGGGCTGGGCTTGGGCTTGTACATTGTATTGTTTAATAGTTGAAGAGCTAATTGACTAAAACTATGACATTTTGGCCCTTGGGCTGAAAATTTTTTGGGCCTGGTCCATTACCAACCGTAATTTGGGATTGGACAAACCCAAGGATTTTGCTAAAGATACAATTTTTGGTCCCATTGCAATTTATCTAAAGATTAATGCCACACATTTATGATTAGAGATTTTTCTTTCTGATTTTTGATCATCTATGGATTGTTTCTACAAATGCATATATATGCAGCATCACATGCTAGATAGTGAAACATCTAATGCTTGTTGAACTCTGTGAATTGCATGAAAGCATTACTGTGAAAAATCTGTCTCTTAAGGATTCCACTTCATAAAACGTGGAAAAGTCATGAAATAGTTCTCCAAATGCAGGTTTTTGTTGCGCTTCTCAGAACTTGCCAGCCAGAAAATAAACTTCTAGTAAAACAGGCCCTTGATATATTGATGCCTGCTTTGCCGCGAAGATTACCTCCTGGAGATTCTCGCATGCCAATTTGGATAAGATACACGAAAAAGATTTTGGTTGAGGAAGGTCACTCGATTCCTAATTTGATTCACATTTTCCAGCTCATTGTGAGGCATTCAGATCTCTTTTATAGCTGCAGAGCCCAATTTGTACCTCAGATGGTCAATTCTCTGAGTCGACTAGGATTGCCATACAATACAACGGCAGAAAACAGGCGTCTTGCAATTGAACTTGCTGGACTGGTGGTTGGTTGGGAAAGGCAAAGACAAAATGAAATGAAAGTTGTGACTGATGGTGATGTCCCCAGTCAGACTAATGAGGGATTCAACACTGGGTCTGCTGGTACTGATTTGAAGCGTACAGTTGATGGTTCTAATTTTCCAGATCCAAATAAAAGGGTCAAGGTTGAACCTGGTCTTCAAGCCCTCTGTGTAATGTCACCTGGTGGTGCGTCATCAATCCCTAACGTAGAAACCCCTGGATCCGGTGGCCAACCTGATGAAGAGTTCAAGCCCAATGCTGCAATGGAAGAAATGATAATCAATTTCCTTATCAGAGTGAGGCTTCTTTGCTAATTAAAAAATATTTCCAAGTTTTGACTTCATATATCAGAGTCAAAAGGAAGTGCAAGCTTATCAGTTTGTTAATGGCTGTAGTTGTAATTGTTGGTTATTAATGCTTCTAGTTTGAGGTCTTGAAATGCTTTGCCCTGATATAGCTTTTCATAAGCCTAGGCCATTTGCAAAGAAGGTTGAAGACAATACATCTTGTTCTAGCTCAATTTCTCTGGAACCTTTACCCATTTTTTGTTTATTAATCTTCTTTTTACTTTTGTTAAATATGCAACCAATTGTCATTGAGCTTATATGGCTTCACATTATACTAGATCATTGTCACTAAAAAGAGCAAAGAGAGCTAAAACACTTGTCCTGTTCCTATTCAAGTTTCCTTTAAAAGCTTTGGTCCTAGTTTTATACTCTCTAAACTTTCTTTTAGCATTTGGTCGAAACTGTACTCATTTTGTATCTCCTACCTGATAAAAATAATTTGGCAATGTCGTGATGAAAGCTTGTCACAAGGACTATCAACAGTCAAGTGTACTACAAGAAGTTAATGATTTTTGTAATCTTGAAATCATGCTTTCGGATCTATCAATTCTGTTTTTGGTTGTTTGAAAGATGGATATAGTTATCGTGTGCAGCAGCTTTGTTGGCAATGCAAATTATCCATTTTTGTGCATACGATGACTGTTGTTTCATAGCGCATCTCTTTTTAGGATTTATTTTTGTAAATAAAAAATGATTATTGTGGTTATGGCATGGATGACTTAGGTTTATCACATGGTTGTTCAAATTGCTGTTTATCACAGAGGCATGACTTTGAATTTTATTTGGTGGGGACATAGGTTGCATTGGTCATAGAGCCCAAGGAAAAGGAAGCAAGTGTTATGTACAAACAAGCTCTGGAGCTACTTTCACAAGCTTTGGAGGTGTGGCCAAATGCTAATGTCAAATTTAATTATTTGGAGAAACTGCTCAGCAGCCCATCACAATCAAAGGATCCCTCCACTGCACTTGCCCAGGGTTTGGATGTGATGAACAAAGTTTTGGAGAAACAACCTCATTTATTTATTAGAAACAACATCAACCAGATATCTCAGGTATGTCCCACATAGAAGGATTTCCTTTCTTTTGTTTCTGAGGTTTTCTAATGACTGTTTTTGGTATGATACTGTTCTTTTGTTATCAGATTCTAGAACCCTGTTTCAAACACAAAATGCTAGATGCTGGGAAGTCACTGTGCTCTCTGTTGAAGATGGTCTTTATTGCATTTCCACCTGAAGCGGCTGTTACACCATCAGATGTGAAGCAATTGTATCATAAAGTTGATGAGCTTATTCAGAAACACATTGCTACTGTTACAGCTCCGCAGGCATCTAATGAGGATACTTCTTCTAATTCAACTAGCTTTGTGCTGCTTGTCATTAAAACTTTAACAGAGGTGGAGAAGTATGTTGAACCACGTATCTTGGTCCACATCCTTCAACGTTTGGCTCGTGATATGGGATCATCAGTAGGTTCTCATCTGAAACAAGTATGCCATCACAATAATTACTTAACATAACCTCCAATGTTGCTGAGCTTTAATTATGCTGATTCAGTTCTCAAGAATAATATGCAATTCATTTGTTTGACCTTTCCCATCATCTTAAACTACCGTTGACATGCTAGTGTAGGCTTTTATGAGTGAAAGGTCTCAAGAATAATATATGTTCCAATTCCTGAGCTTTATCTATTGGTTTAAGCATTTGGGTTGAGTGGTTCTTTAGCACATGTTATTGTTTGAGCAGAGTTTCTATGACGAGACACTAAAATTACCGGTAGGAGAGATCCTTGGGAAGTAGCATGAAACATTATGGATGTTGTAATATCTATGGTTCTTTTTGTAGTTTTCAATTGATGAGATTCTTTAATTCTTAATCTCCCCTTAATTTCAAATTTGTAATTAAGTTCCTCTATGGTTAATTCCTTTGTTTAATTGATAGCTTTTGATATGTGCTCCTTAAGTTAATTCATCTTTCCCTAAAACTTTGTAATTCAAGTGCTTTTTGTACATTTCTTCACTTTATATTGACATGGTTGAACTTTTCATTTTAGTGGATATTGGCAATCTAAAGTTCTTATTCTTCCATGCCTCAATTATGGACCATTTGAAATGGTTGAACTTTTCATTGTCGTGGATATTGACAATCTAAAGTTCTTATTCTTCCATGCCTCAATTATGGACAATATTCAGTTTCATTTCTGTTTCTCAGATTGTTTAAAGGACTTCATTCTTAGTAACTTGCATTTCATAGTGAAGAGTGTTGTTAATATCTTATCCCCTTGGTTAGCACTCATGTAAAACATATTACTTGTTTTTATTTCATTAACTTACATTTGTTGTTGAGACGACAAAGTTTTTTTTATCTTAATGGGTATTGACAGTGTAACTTTCTTTTTTGTCTTTTACATGATTAATTTATCAATTTTAATGTTCAACCTAAGCTATCTTTTCTACATTGTTTTAAGAATCGCATGCCAACTGCCTTTCATTTCATGTTACATGAAGCCTTGTTAATAGCTTCTCTCTTTGTCGGAACTTGTGTAAAAGTTACTATTTTGTTATTATTTCCATTTACTTATGTTAAACGTCTTACTTGTCAAGGGTCAACGAACTGATTCAGACGCAGCTGTCTCTTCTTCTCGTCAAGGTGCTGAGTTTGGAGCAGTCATTTCTAATCTAAAATCCGTCCTGATGCTTATTAGTGAGAAAGTAATGATTGTTCCTGAATGCAAACGATCTGTGACTCAAATCTTGAATGCCTTGCTCTCTGAAAAAGGCACTGATCCAAGTGTGCTTCTCTGCATACTAGATGTGATAAAAGGGTGGATTGAAGAGGATTTCAGCAAAACAGGAGTAGGCATATCAAATGCTTTTCTTAATCCTAAGGAAATTGTGTCATTTCTTCAAAAGCTTTCACAAGTTGATAAGCAGACCTTCCCCCCTGATGCCCTTGAAGAGTGGGACAGGAAATACCTTCAGCTTCTTCATGGAGTTTGTGCCAATTCAAATAAGTACGTTTTGCTTTGAATTGATTATTGTTCTTGTTTTTATTATATTAATGATGTATTTGAATTTACTGTTAGATATCCGCTGCCTCTCAGGAAAGAGGTGTTTCAGAAGGTGGAAAGACAATTCATGCTTGGTTTACGGGCAAGGGATCCTGAAATGAGGATGAAATTTTTTTTGCTTTATCACGAATCACTTGGTAAAACATTGTTTACAAGGCTGCAGTATATTATCCAAGTTCAGGACTGGGAAGCTTTAAGTGATGTTTTCTGGTTAAAACAAGGTCTAGATCTTCTTCTTGCAATCTTAGTTGAGGATAAACCTATCACCCTTGCTCCAAACTCTGCTAGGGTCCTCCCACTTGTGGCTTCATCTTCCCTTTCTGATACTTCTGGTGTGCAACCAATGGTTACTGATATTTCAGAGGGTCCTGAGGAAGCTCCACTGACACTTGATAGTCTTGTTCTTAAGCATGCTCAGTTTCTCAATGAGATGAACAAACTCCAGGTTACGATTTTTTTTTTTGGGTGTTCAAATGAACTCCTCTGCAGCTTCAATGGTTTTTCGTGTAGTAACCATTAATGGTGCTTGTAGTTTGATTACTGGTTACTTGTTAATTTCCTACTTGTCTGCTTAAGGACTTGCTGAAATTTCCATTCTGGGGGTTATTTTCCTTTATTTCTTAACTACGCTATCTTTGAATGAGTGTCCCTTTTCCTTAAAGGATCAGAGTGTTGAATGAAATATGTTATGTTGCATCATATGCATGGGAGACTGAGTGCGAGTGTATTTGACAATCACACTTTCCTCTTACTTTCAGGTGTCTGATCTTGTCATTCCGTTGCGAGAGTTGGCACACACAGATGCTAATGTTGCATACCATTTGTGGGTGCTGGTGTTTCCAATTGTGTGGGTGACTTTACGAAAAGAAGATCAGATAGCCCTAGCCAAACCTCTGATTACTCTGTTGTCAAAAGATTATCATAAGAAGCAGCAAGCTAGCAGACCAAATGTTGTGCAAGCACTTCTAGAAGGCCTTCAGTTGAGTCATCCTCAACCTCGAATCCCAAGTGAGCTTATTAAATACATTGGGAAAACTTATAATGCTTGGCATATTGCACTGGCCTTGTTAGAAAGTCATGTCATGCTGTTCATAAATGATACAAAGTGCTCTGAGTCTCTAGCTGAGCTTTACCGTTTGCTAAACGAAGAAGATATGAGATGTGGGCTGTGGAAGAAAAGGTCAATCACTGCAGAAACAAGAGCTGGACTTTCACTGGTTCAACATGGTTACTGGCAGCGTGCTCAGAGCCTCTTTTACCAAGCCATGCTTAAGGCAACTCAAGGAACCTATAACAACACAGTACCCAAGGCAGAGATGTGTCTATGGGAAGAACAATGGCTTTACTGTGCTAACCAGCTTAGTCAGTGGGATGCACTAGCTGATTTTGGTAAAAGCATTGAGAATTATGAAATTCTTCTTGACAGCCTTTGGAAATTACCGGAATGGGCATATATGAAGGATCACGTTATTCCCAAGGCTCAGGTGGAAGAAACACCAAAACTTCGACTCATTCAAGCTTATTTTGCTCTTCATGAAAGGAGTACAAATAGTGTTGTAGATGCTGAAAGCATGGTAGGAAAAGGAGTTGATCTTGCTTTAGAACAATGGTGGCAGTTGCCTGAAATGTCTGTTCATGCAAGGATTCCTCTATTGCAGCAGTTCCAGCAGCTTGTTGAAGTGCAAGAGTCTGCCCGGATCCTTGTGGACATTACCAGTGGAAAAAGTTTTACTTCTAGTTCTGCTGTTAGTGTGCATGGAAACCTTTATGCAGATCTAAAAGACATACTAGAGACTTGGAGACTGAGAACTCCAAATGAATGGGATATTATGTCTGTTTGGTACGATCTGCTCCAATGGAGAAATGAAATGTATAATGCTGTTATCGATGCATTCAAAGATTTTGGTACAACTAATCCCCAACTTCATCACCTTGGTTATCGTGACAAAGCATGGAATGTAAATAAGCTTGCTCATATTGCTCGGAAACAAGGCCTTTATGATGTCTGTGTCACGATTCTTGAGAAGATGTATGGCCATTCAACCATGGAAGTTCAGGTAACTGCATTTTAAGGTTCTTGTGTCTGAAAGTAAGGAAATGTTCATCTGTTCTCATTTCCCTGGCAATTACAGTGCACTTTATTCTTTCTGTAATGTTTGGACTTGGGTAGTTACTATTATTCAGCATTTACTTGTTTGTGTATGGAAATAAAAACTAAGTAGGCTTATTTTAGGCATTCTGATAAGTTCCTTTTAGCCATTTAGCAAGTCCTTCCCACATTTTCTCTTTTCACCCCGGCTCTCCACATCCTGGGGAAAGAGAACTTAAAACAAGAAAAATTGCACCAAAGACCAAAGAGATAGATTAAGGGAGCAAGCTTCTATGGGTATTTGGTTTTTTCCACTCATAGGGTGTAGACGGAGTATCTTACTGGTTCTTTTGTTATATGTTTATAGGAAGCTTTTGTTAAGATAAGGGAGCAGGCAAAGGCTTATCTGGAGATGAAGGGAGAACTTACCAGTGGCCTCAATTTGATAAACAGCACTAATCTGGAGTATTTTCCTGCAAAACATAAAGCAGAAATATTTCGTCTCAAGGGGGATTTTCTCTTGAAACTTAATGACTCTGATGGAGCTAATGTTGCATATTCCAATGCCGTCACTCTATTCAAAAATTCACCTAAAGGATGGATAAGCTGGGGAAATTATTGCGACATGGTATACCGTTTTAATTTACTTTAATTTCATGGACCCCCCGTTTTAATTTACTGTAATTTCATTGACCCCAGATATCTGAACTTTGTTGTGACCATCTGCGTTTCCAGGCTTATAAAGAAACACATGATGAGATTTGGTTGGAATATGCTGTTAGCTGTTTTCTTCAAGGTATCAAATTTGGTGTTTCAAATTCTAGAAGCCATCTTGCTCGAGTTCTATATCTTCTCAGCTTTGATACCCCTAGTGAACCTGTGGGTAGAGCATTTGATAAATACTTGGACCAGATTCCCCACTGGGTTTGGCTTGCTTGGATTCCGCAGCTATTACTTTCATTGCAGAGGACGGAGGCACCTCATTGCAAACTTGTCCTGCTGAAGATTGCCACTGTCTATCCACAGGTAAATCTTATGCCAGCTGTAGTGCATAGTTAAAAATTGCAACTTATTTTAATCTCAAAGACGCTAATTATGTGATCTGTTCTCTTTTTATTTCTTGATGTTTTCTCATTTTAATTCCTAGGCTCTTTATTACTGGCTACGAACATACTTGCTTGAGCGTCGTGATGTTGCAAATAAATCTGAACTAGGTAGACTAGCAATGGCTCAGCAAAGAATGCAACAAAATACAACAGGTTCGAGCGTCAGTTCTCTTGGTTTGGCTGATGGAAATGCAAGAGTACAGGGTCATGGCGCAAGTAGCCTAGTCACGGACAACCAAGGCCAAGGTGCTGAATCTGGAGGTGGTATTGGATCTCATGATGGAGGAAGTTCTCACAATCAAGAACCTGAAAGATCAACCGCGGTTGAAGGCAGTGTGCATCCTGCCAATGATCAAACTGTGCAACACAATTCTTCAACAATCAATGAAGGCCAGAGTACTGCAAGGCGTAATGGTGCACTGGGACTTGTGGCTTCTGCTGCCAGTGCTTTTGAAGCGGCAAAGGAAATAATGGAGGCACTTAGAAGCAAGCACACTAATTTGGCTAGTGAACTTGAGGTGGTGATTCCATGCTAAGCTTGTCATGTGATGTTTTCTTTTTTAATAATTTAATTTCTCTAATATGTTATAGTGGAAGTTGTACGATTAATTCAGGGTTGCAATTTATCATCTAAAAGGCTATACTTAATTCCGAAGAAAGAGCTTCATATTGCTTTATATTCTACTCTTGAAACTTTACAGTTGTGTAAATCCTTGTTCTTGAATTTTAATTATGGCCTTAAGCATCTTGATCAGTCTGGTTTGTTTTTCTCTTTTACTATGCCAACAATGGTGTTGTATAACAGGATTCCTGATTTTGCAGATTCTGCTCACAGAAATTGGTTCTCGGTTTGTTACTTTGCCAGAAGAAAGACTTCTTGCAGTAGTTAATGCACTGCTCCACCGCTGTTACAAGTACCCAACTGCCACTACGGCAGAGGTTCCCCAATCTCTGAAGAAAGAACTCTCTGGTGTTTGCAGGGCTTGCTTTTCTGCTGATGCTGTGAATAAGCATGTTGACTTTGTGAAAGAATACAAACAGGATTTTGAGCGTGATCTTGATCCTGAAAGTACAGCTACCTTCCCAGCCACCCTCTCTGAACTGACTGAGCGCTTGAAACATTGGAAAAATGTTCTGCAAAGCAATGTGGAAGACAGGTTTCCAGCTGTTTTGAAACTTGAAGAAGAAAGCAGGGTATTGCGTGATTTTCATGTTGTTGATGTAGAGGTTCCAGGGCAGTATTTTACAGATCAGGTCTGCCGTCTGACGTTACTATATATCTCTTGAGCTTCTGTGGATACTCCAGTGCTAAGTGACTTTTTATTGTTTCTAGGAAATTGCACCAGATCATACAGTAAAGCTGGACAGAGTTGGAGCTGATATTCCAATTGTTCGAAGGCATGGAAGCAGTTTCCGACGTCTGACTCTTATTGGTTCTGATGGTTCTCAGCGTCATTTTATTGTTCAGACATCTTTAACACCTAATGCTAGAAGTGACGAGCGCATGCTGCAGCTATTCCGTGTAATGAACCAGATGTTTGATAAACACAAAGAATCTAGGCGTCGCCATGTGTCCATTCACACGCCGATCATCATTCCTGTGTGGTCCCAGGTAATAAAATCTGCTATGTAAAGTGTAACACCCTGAGTTCATTATGGCATGGATTAGCGAGACAAATAACTGGAGATAATGTTTCAATGGTACTGTTGATACTGGCATTTCAATCTATTGGCTCTAAAACATTATTCCTTGGTATTTCCGTTCGTTCATTTGCACATTATCATTTGCTGACCAGCCCACAGTATAAATAATAATAATAATTTTTGCTGCATGGCTAGGTTCGAATGGTGGAGGACGATTTGATGTATAGCACCTTCCTTGAGGTTTATGAAAACTATTGTGCAAGGAATGATCGAGAAGCAGATTTGCCTATTACTTACTTCAAGGAGCAATTGAACCAAGCTATATCTGGTCAAATTTCTCCTGAAGCTGTTGTAGACCTCCGCCTCCAAGCTTACAATGATATAACAAAAAGTCATGTGACTGATAATATCTTTTCTCAGTACATGTACAAGACTTTACTGAGTGGAAACCATATGTGGGCTTTCAAGAAACAATTTGCAACCCAGTTGGCACTTTCAAGCTTCATGTCCTTCATGCTGCAAATAGGGGGAAGGTCACCAAACAAGATATTATTTGCTAAGAACACTGGAAAAGTTTTCCAGACAGATTTCCACCCCGCTTATGATGCTAATGGGATGATCGAGTTCAATGAACCAGTTCCTTTTCGTCTAACAAGGAATATGCAGGCTTTCTTCTCTCACTTCGGAGTTGAAGGTCTTATAGTTTCTGCAATGTGTGCAGCAGCACAGGCAGTGGTTTCACCCAAAGTAAGTTTACACTTGAAGCATCAAGTATTAATTTTGTGTTTGAATACCGAGTTTGATGGGTCAATTTTGGTTATTGCAGCAAACCGAGCATTTATGGCACCAATTAGCTATGTTTTTCCGTGATGAGCTGTTGTCTTGGTCGTGGAGAAGACCGCTTGTAATGCCACTGGCTCCTGTTGCTGGAGGGAGCAGCATGAATCCTGTTGACTTCAAAAATAAGGTGACCACAAACGTTGACCACGTAATCAGTCGCATCAATGGAATCGCTCCACAATTTCTTTCGGAGGAGGTATAATTGACTATTGGTTGTATGACAAACATTGAATGTTTCTTTGACAATTGTTTAGGCTTATATGATCAACTACCTGGTTGTATTACAAACATTGAATGCTCCTTTTCTTTTGTTGCATTAGGAGGAAAATGCTGTTGACCCGCCACAGTCAGTGCAGAGGGGCGTCACTGAATTGGTTGAAGCTGCGTTGACCCCGAGGAACTTGTGCATGATGGATCCAACTTGGCATCCGTGGTTTTAATCTTTTATTTTCTATTAAAATTTAGGAGGAAATCGAGACTGTCAATTTTCCATGTGATCCTTACATTGTATATACATATTTATCTTCAAAACCACAAACGAAATTTAACTGTATTTAGCCAAGTATATATCAGCCTTTTTGGTTCGGTTACATGTCAAACCCAAACTATATATATATATATATAATTTAATATCTCCTACCCTATCTAAACATATCTGCCATTGCACAATAGGCAGCTCCTCATCACTTCAAAACAAAAGGATACTATAAACTATTCAAAATTGCTCAAGGGGCCTCTACTTACTACATGTGGGGTGAAAGGAACAAAAGGCTTTTTGAATCAACCCCTACTATGGCGAATTCGTGTCTAAGGTAACTCAACATCTTCATTAGATCAAAAGTGATCCCTTGTTAACTAGAAACACAACTTAACCCTATTATTTCTCACAATTGGAGAATGGGTCACCAAGATACTAACATGTGAGCTTCGCATCCAGACTGGCAACTATACATATGACAATAATCATATCACGACTTTGAAGAAAAGCACAACAAAAAGAAAGAGAAGGAAGGAGATGGTGTAAAGCAGACTGACCTGATAAAGTCGAGCACCAATCATTTGGAAGGCAGAGTAGCAACACTCAACGACAATCCTCGAAAGACCGATAGAAAGGTATGGAAGAAGTTGAGAAGAGTCCTAAAAAGTCATAGAAATAAAAAAAAAAAACTTTGGATTAAATGATCTTTATCTTTGATCATCCACAAGTCATGTGCATTTCTTTAATTGTATGTAAGGATTTACGATTCACTCCTTACGAAGATGTATTAATGTTACATAATCAATATACTTATTAACTTTTAAAAAAAATTGATACTGATACAGTAGAGTATTGGTATTGGTCATTATACTATTTTATATAAAATTTTAAAAATTATATAACAACATTCATTTTCATATAACTAACCCTTAACTTTAAAGCCCTAGAAGATATTAGAAATAATAACAGTTACCTAGTTTATTTGTTAATCATTTGCAATGTTCTCGCCAAGAAGAGTTAACAATGATCTGTTGAATTCATTCTGCTCAACTATATCTAACAACTAGTAAAATAAACACAATGTATAAGAGCATGATAAATAAACAAGAGTGGGTTCAATTGTAGTTTGACGAGTGAGCCAAAAGAAGACAAAAATATATAGTTCTTTTCATATTCTTTGATGAAAAAAGTTTGGTTAAGTTTTCTCTTTACCTTTACAAGGTGATGAAGATGACCTTGCACTAGCATATTTCCAACCATATTTATGATTCTTTTAAAGAATTGGAGGTCAAATGACTAGCGCATAGAGTAAATGCATAAAGGCAGCTTTGTAAAGATTAAATATGGAAATGTAAGAAAAGAAGGTTGTTCCAGATTAATTAGATGTTTTGCCAAGATTGATCACTTTTTTACATGTTGAAGATGGAATATGCTTAACACATGAAGAACAACTCTTGGAAAAAAAATTAGAGCATTAGAAAATACAATGTAACTAATGATGGTTTCATGTTATATTCTAATATTGGTCTTGCACTGGTTTTAAAGAATAGAGAAATAAAAGCAAACTGGTGACATTGTGTTACTTATACTTAATGCTAGACTCAAAAGTGATTTGTCCTTGTAAAGTTTTGAAAGCTAACTGAAATTAGTATAGACATTAAACCAACATTAAACTCATGAATTAGTTACATTTAGATTTTTGTTTAAATAATGCCTCATGAATAAGTTGTTTAGGTTTAGAAGGATTTGACTTTTCAAAGTTTTTTAGTTGTTCATAATCATATTATAATAAGAGGGGAATGTTCTTTTCCTATTAGGACTCTAATTTTTAGGGTTTTATGCCTATTCAAGGTTGTCTTATTAGTAAAGTTGAGATAAATTATTTAGAATACCATTCGAGAGTTTTTCTTCACTTTATGAAAATGTTCTCCTTGTTCTTTAATATGATCTTATAAGGGAAACTTATGGTAATCAAAATCATAACTTTGGTTCTAATTAGTTGGTTTGGTTAAGATTAAGTTTCCTTTCTTGATTTGAAGACAATCATAGGATTCTGACTCCTTATGATTTAGGTTTTAGGTGGTTTATGCCTAAGGTTTTTATTATTTGGTATCTGAACTTTGTCTTTTGAAATCAAGTGTTATATATCCTTTAAGTAATTGCTTGTCTTTCTTCTTATTTGTGATTATGTTGTTCATTATTAATCATATCCAATTCTTTCTATTCTGATTATTTTCAATTCAAAATTCAATTTGGTTATTCTTTTTAATTAATGTTATTCCCATTCTATTTTTTAAAAAATGTCATTCACATTCATGTTTCTCTTATATTTTTAAGTTAATCATATATACATAAAATAAAAAAAGAGAAAGAAAAAAATAAAATAAAAAGTGCACATCAAGCTTAAATGTCACATACTATGCAACCTAGTTACAAGTGTTCTAATACACTATAAAGTTTTCTAGTCCTACTTTAAAAGGATTCTTAGTTTCATTTTATCCTTATTACCTTCTTGTCGATGTCGTTTCCTTTCTTCCTTCTTGTTAATTTTGCTTTTTTTATTCCTCCTTTTTGATTTTTTATGTAAAGTTATAAACTTTATTGTTGCTTACTGTTTTGTTAAAACTATTGATAGAGTTCTTAAAAGGATTATATGGAGAAGCTGAGTAGTAAAAGGAAAGAATGGTAAGAACATCATCAAAAAGCCAAAATTAAGTGAAACTCAAGTTATTAAGTATCCTAATCTTAAGCATAAGCACGTAAGGGAATGTGAGAGGAAGACTAATCTTTTCGTTTCTAAGGGTGTGTTTGGTTCACTTGGGAGAATGATAGTAAAAATTATAATGAATATAGTGAGGAATGAAAATAGATATGACTTTCATTCCTCACTATATTGGGGGGTCTAGAGTATTGCCCCAAAAGGGAATACAAAAACACTGCTCATCCAATTATAATATATTACCAACCATCTTTTTTCATTTTTTACCCATTGCTTTCTTCTCATACCAACTAACTGAGCAACCCCTAATATTTTCTTTATAGATTTAAACATGAGTAGTGGTGGAAATAATGCATAAATTGATCTCAATATATTTATAAAGGCTATCTAAGACTAATTCAAGGTTATAAACAAGAGTAAGATTGTTTGGAATCCCCATCTAAACTGAAATCATCTATGAAATGCACGTTTAAGGAGGAGGAAGAGGAGGATTATGATTATAAAGAGACTAGTTCTAAGAAGGGTAAAAGAGTTGTTTCACAATGAGATCGCAGTTTTAGTAGTATTAATGTGAAATCCCTTAGAAAAGAATCTTAAACTATACTTGAAGTGGGAGAGAAAGGTATAATATGTGTTTGATTGTCATAGTTACTATAAGAAAAGAAGGTTAAACTAATAATGGTTGAGGTCACATATATGTTAGTATCTTGTAGGACCAGTTTGTAATCAATAGGTGTAGGAATGGTAAGAAACCTATTCAACAGCGGTGATGTATAAAAGGTTGATACCTAGCCATTATTATAGGGACTTATATAAAGTTACAAAGGATGAGTCAAGGTTCCACAAGCATAGAGGATTACTACAAAGACATAGAGATAGTCATGATTATGGTTAATGTAGAGGAAGAACATAAGGTGGTATTGTCGGACCCCGATTTCCGGAGCCCGGCGGTCCCGGGGCATGAGCCCTGCTATGGCCCATTCCCGTGACACTGGCCCTGATTGGCACACTAAAAGTAGTACTGACTGCTGATCTATGCTGCTCTAACTGAAACCCTACTCTTTAAAATAAAGAATCAAAACTTCCCATCACGGACATGAGAACAAGACATATGTCTTAAGAAACTAAGGGTTCAAGAATCACCTCGTTTGGAGGTCGGATGGGTGAGTTATGATCAAAACAGTCCTTCATGATCATATCCTGATTTATA
>JAOSBM010000204.1:20088046-20105209 GCA_027568955.1 Erythroxylum tenue | reverse complement strand
TTTTATTTCATGAACTTTACACGCACTCTCTGTGGGATCGACCTAGACTCGCCACTGCTACAGTAGTAGTCTAGTTAATTAATTTTGATTAGCGTTACGACGCGCGGTCAGGCTTTTATTTCATGAGATAATGTTTTGGAGTTTACAGATGCATAATCGAGTCATGTATGCTACATGTTTTTGTTCTCTTTTGGCTTAGAGCCATTACAAGGTTTCATTTTATCGGTTGGACCGATAAATAAAGGCATGATGCCTTACTTGATTTTTGATACTTAAATGTTGTACATGATTTTTGTGATTGGTGAGGAAACGATTGGCCAATCGTGTGCTGGGCACAACTGATTATGATTAAGCGACCCTCGTACACTTGACGCTGGTACATGAAAGTCGAGTCGTCGTATTGACACCTTTCTACGGGACTTGCGGGTGATTCCATACCTAAGGTCTGGAAACCGACGAGGTCATCACCTAGGGTCATAACGCTCTTGTCGATTGTAGTCCGGACTCACCACGGATGAATGTCGAGCCAACATCGAGTATTGGAGGGTGTGCACATTAGTTTGGCCGACTAACGGTGTCACACATGATTGTTTTGGCTTATCCTGATATTGGTTTCCTATCGAGATTTGATTGAAACATATGATGTTTTTATGCTTTTGTGTACTGGAACTGGGACCTATGGTCACCGGATGAGTGAGTTAATATGCTAGGCCTATATGGTTTCTGACTAGTATACGTTGAGTCATAGACTAGGCCTTTCTATACGTGATATATTCATTTCATAGGTTATCTGCACTGTCTTGGTATGAACCAATTCTATCTGTGATATATGTTTTTCCTGCTCACTGAGTACCTAGTGTACTCACTCCCCTCCGCTTTCCAACCATGCAGGTTAATTTATTGAGTTTGAAGCTCTGAGTGGATCGTACGGTCTTTTGGTAGTTTCAGGATATTACCGCACGTGGGTAGTTTCAGCTTTGTACTTTAGTTGCATAGTGGCTCATAAACTATTTTATTGTTTTATTGCTTTGTTACCTTGGTCATGTTGATATGTTTTATAATTTTTTAACTTAACTTTTGACTATTTTGGTTGTTGTAAAAGATTTTATGTATGGACTTTTGATACTTTTGTTGAGATTGCCTGGAGTTGAGGTTGCCTTGAGTGGAATAGAGAGTCCTGGAGTTGTGGTTGGATGTGAATATAGAAGTGTGTTTGAAATCGTTTGCAGGTTTTGAGATTTTAAAAATATAGCCGTTGTGCTGCCCAAATTTTTCAAAAAAAAGAAAAGAATTGATATTCAGTTAGCCTTGCATAGTCGGATTTAGGATACCGTTAGTGTCCTTAGCCCAGTTATGCGGCAGTTGTCATAGGCCCGATGTGGTACTGGGTTGTGACAGTACAAGACAAGGTGAAGATTAAAAAGGTTGTCTATAGATGAAGAAAAGGTAGCCAATAGGGAGAGTTAAGAGCTAACAAAGAAAGAGTCTAAGAAGATAGTCTAAAAAGCTAAATGTAAAGCCTACTAGGACTTATATAAATGATTGAAAACTAAGCATGGAAAAAAGGATATTTTAAATTTGGAGAGAGCTAAGGAATAAAAATCAAGAGATTTGGACCAAGTTCTTATATAAAGGATGAAGCAGGGCAGGTGATGGTGGATGAAAATTACATCAAGAGAAGATGACAGAGCTACTTCTATAGGTTTTCTAATAAGGTGAAGATAACAATATTTTCTTAGTGATCTTAGCACTTCTTAGCAATATTATAGCTTCACTTGTTATCTGTGTATCATAAGAGAAGAAATTAGAGGATCTTTAAGGAAGATGAAGAGTGGAAGGGTAGTATGACTTGATGAGTTACCTATAAAGGTTTGGAGGAGCCTAAGAAAAGAGGGTCTTATTTGGTTAACCAAGCTTTCAATGTCATTGTCAGGTTTGACAAGATGTTGGATGAATGGAGACTTAGCACACTAAACCCTTGCTTACAAAAGGAACATCCAAAACTATAACAACTACAGAAGCATTAAACTACTCAATCATACCATGAAGTTAAGAGAGAGAGTGATTGAGAAGAGAGTGAGAAAATGTGCACCTTTCTCGAAAAACTAATTTTGTTTCATGTAGGAGGTACACAACAAAATCCATACATCTTCTTAGATGATTAATAAAATATTATAGGTACAGATAGAGGGGCCTATACTTGGTTTTCATCGATTTAGAGAATGCTTATGACAAGGTACCTAGGAAAGTTATGTAGAGGTCTTTAGAAGCTAAGAGAGTTCTTGTTTTCTATATGCAGGTTATTAGGGATATTTATAAAGGTATTAAGACTAGCGTAAGGTCGATTAGAGAAAATACATAGTATTTTATATCGTTATCGGGCTACATGAAGGGTCCTCATTGAGCCCCTCCCTATTTGCAGTAGTTATAGATGAGCTTACCAAGAATATCCAACGGGATGTGTCTTGGTATAAGTTATTTGCTAATGACATTATTTTAGTAGATGAAACAAATAAAGGTGTTAATGTTAAGTTAAAACTTTTGAGGGATATGCTAGAGTAAAAGAGATTTAAATTAAGCAAGACTAAAATAGAGTACTTAGAGTGTAACTTTTTAATTTTCAAGATTGCATTTGATGTGGAGATCAATATTGGTACATAAATTATACCACAAAAAAGATTGTTTTGAGTGCCTTGAAACTATCAAGCAAAGTAGCGACAAGATAGATGAAAACATAATTCATCGTATTAAATCAGGGTGGTTTAAATGGAGGACCACCTTAGGAGTTTATGTGACAAGAAAATACCACTCAAGCTAAAAGGTAAATTCAGCAGCTTTGCTATTAGACTAACTATGCTTTGTGGGCTAGAGTACTAGCTCATTAAATAGGTGCATAGTCATAAGTTGATGGTGGTGGAGATAAAGATGTTTTGTTAGATGTACAATTTTATAAGAAGAGATAAGTTCCAGAATGTGGTAGTAAGAGATAAGTTGATAGTGGCTAACATTGATAATAAGTTAAAGGAGATAAGGATTAGGTAATTTAGACATGTTAAGAAGAGACATCATAGACATCCTAACGTCCTAGTGAGAAGATACGAGAAGATTGTACTTAAGGACTGTAAGAGAAGAAAACCCAAGAAGATTTGAAGGGAGGTGAATAGAAATGATATAGCTCTACTAGAGTTTACCGAGGCGTTAACTCTTAATAGGAAATTTTGATAAACTAGGATACAAATAGAGGATCCTACATAGAGAGGTTCTTTTATTTTCATAGACCTTTTCATTCAATTCTTGTGTCTTTTAATTGGCCTAAATATTTTTGTTTGATGCACTTGCTTCTTTAGTTATTTTATTTATTTATGTTTTACTCTTTTTTAATTTTTGTTTATTTTACTTATTTATTTTCTTTCTTGTATGTTTATTATTTACTTACTTTTATTTTTTGTTTTAATTTTTACTTTTTATACAGTTATTTGTTTATGTATTTGACTATTGTTTTTCTAGCCAATTTTTAAAACTTTTTTTTATATGTCTATTAGAAATAATTTCTTTATTACTTAAGAGTAAGATTGTGTATTTATGAATTTCCCTTAATCTTACATCTCAACAAATTTTTTATTGGGATGTTATCATTAAAGTTGACGTTGTTGTTATTGTTAATGTTGTTTATTCTCAATACAAAACATCCAATTTTGTAGTTGAGGAAGAATCCGACAATGCACTTTTGAATTTCATCAAAAATACATTACTTTTAGCATTTTATATCTCCTCTTCTATCAGGCCCAAGGTCCAAGTAGATTCAAAAGATCGATAAATTTTGGAGGATCGAACTCAAGTTTCAAGAAATGTTTGAAACAAGAGTGATATTAGGTAGAAGTAGAACAAGTGAAAGTGAAAGTGAAACTGAAACTCCAAGAGGATAAAGGTGCAAATATTATTTAATATATAGAATTAAAGTGCAAAGTTATACTAACAAATTTTAACTTTGGGCACCTTTTACGAAAATGTTATATATAATGTATTTTATAGAAATATAAGAAACAAGCTACATAATAAAAGAAAATAATTTGATGACTATCAATTCTCATCTTTATTAACTAATAAATTTTTATATGATAATAAAAGTAATTTGGTGGCTATTGCTAATGACCTGTTGGTTCACTAATGAAAATAATCAATCTCTGACGAGGGAGTTCAGATTCTCTGTCTAATTTTATGGTGTCTTATTGTATTCAGTGAATCTCAGTCATTCATTTATGCAGACCCTATGTTAATTTATGTAGGATCTACGCGAGACCTGCAAAAATTAATGGCTGAGATTCACTAGACACAATAAAACACCATAAAACTGGACAGAGGATCTTGTTCCCTGACGAGGACGAAGACATTTCTGATTGATGTTCCACCACCACTTTAAACGTGATGGTAGATTTTCAACTTCATCCAAAGGTTCAAGCAGAACAGAGCTGGTGTTGAGAAAAGACAACCAACGCTCTAACCTAACCAGCAGCTTGCTTTCTGAACTTCTTCCCCTTCCACATGAAAGCGGAGGTGCTTCCCTTCTGGTGTTGGTACACCTTTCAGGCGAGTGATGCTGGGGGAGACGGCAGGGTCCTCCATCGTCTCAACAATCTCATCACCATCACTGTTGTATACAAATCTTAGGTGCTTACCAGCGAACCTCGACAGAGTACTTTCGTTCACACTCATGTTGCTAATTCCTTCACAAAGTTCCTCAAACAAACCATTATCATCTCCATAATTCCCTTCTTCTCCATCTTCATCTTCTTCATAGGCTTCGTCTTCTTCCTCATCTTCTTCAGCATGGCTATTTGGATTAACCTGCATGGACCAGACAGAAGCACTGTCATCGTCAGTTGTGGTTGACGATAGCATGTCCTTGCCTTCACTTGACTAATGTCCTTGTTTTCACTTGACTAACATACTGGTTGGTACACCAACACAGAGGTGCATTCTGATGATACGTCAGAGATGCCAGAATTTTCCGAAAAGTCGAACAGTAGTGACCTCGTAAGACTCTTCTGAGATTCCAGGCATCCTTGTTTCCCTTCAGGAAAACCAACACTTAGCTGAAACCGTAATCTGAGAAAGGACATCAATGCTAATGAACTAAATTGGAATTATCATAGTTCAAACATTTAATTGCTATAAGATTAACCTGGAAAATATGCAATTATTGATAAAAGCAAACACACGTAAGAGGGAGGTGAATTATGTGTATAAAAATTTTTTGTAAGTTCTTTCAATTCGTATAATAAACATATTCTAATTAAAACGGTAGTAGTTTATCAGACGATAAAGCCTTTTTTCAATGACAGAAACTTGTTAAACAATAGGAGCCTTTTGTATAATATAACTCTGCTTAAACGAAAGGAGCCTACTAAATGATAAATCTTGTTAAAACAATTTAAAAATTAGAAGGCTTTTATTAAAACTGAAAGAAACCTTTTGTAAGTTAAAAACAGGAAGAGCCTTTAATAAAGGTGAAGGGGCCTCTTAAAAACAACACACACGCAATATAATGCAGAAATTTAAAAGTTAATGAGAGAGAGAAGAAAGACGCAGTTGATTTATACTGGTTCGACTTACAATCCAAGCCTACTTCTAGTTCCCAAGTATCCAACTTAAGTGTTTCATTATAAAAACCGAGTATTAAATTTGAAGAGTCTCTCCGAGCTCACAGGTACATATATTTTTTAAGTTTCTCCATCCTTTCACACTCGAAGTGTATCACAAGCTTCTAAAAAGCTCACAGAAAAACAAAATAACAATTTCTCTTTTGATAGAGTAATTTCACTTTCTAAAGCACAATGATATGATTTTCATGAGTATAGATATTGCTCAAATGTTTCGACAGTATGAATATGTTCGTTTTACTTCATAAGCATTGTAGCTCTTCTTTAAATAGTCAATTTCTTCAACTAGCTATTGCTTCACTCGCATCTTTATTCAACTGGATGGATTTAACCTTAAATAACTTCAATATCATATTTGTCAAAAATCTTTCAGTAATCACGAAGCTAATATATGACCTTCATAATTAATAGGATCCTTTCGAATACACCATTTCTAATGAGTTCATAAACATGGTTCCCGCAAGAAAAAAAACGTATTTTTTATGATTTTATTTCCTTTTTTAGAATTAGACTATTAATTTTACAAGGAAATACATCCAATTTGAATTTTGAAATATTATACAGTTATCATAAAAATTGTTAAATATAAACCTTGAGCTAACAATCTCCCCCTTTTTGATGATGACAAGTAATAATAGATATATATTTTCAAAATTCAAAGAGATATAAATGATTTCGAAAGATACCTGTGACTTTTATTTGTTCAGTCATAATTAACAGGAGCATATCTCTTAAGAAAGGAACCTATCGTTTATATATCACAGATTTTCACAATTTTCAACAACATAATCAATCACATATATATTCGAGCAACATTGAGCAATATGCATTCAGAAATATATCATCATATATTCAAAAAATATGCAAAAATATATCATATAAACTCTCCCCCTTTGTCATTATCAAAAATAAAGGAGAATAAGGAGGAAATAAAACATAATGAAATAGAGGAAAAGAGTAAATGATGCATCAAACAAAACCATCAGTATAAATAAGCCAAGCAGAAAACAAGTATCAACAGAGTTATTGAAGAGATTTAAGGATTCTTCTGAGCAAAATATGCATGTCAAGAAGTGGATTCTGCATGTTGTCTATTTGTTCTCGCATTTGATCTTGATTGGCTTGAATGTTCTTTAGTTGTTGATAGAGATTTGCACTATTTTCATCTTGAGGAGGAATATTAGCTCGTTGATCTGGAGAAGAACCTAGGATTTTTCCTTCTCTTTCAGATTTCTTTTCCACCCAGACATTATTTGTATCCGAACTGGTAAGGAATGGAAGGGTGAAACTTAGCTAGTGCATACCAACTGATAGTTGCTTAATTGATTATTAAATTATTCCATAACACTTAGTGATTATTGACATGAAATTGCTCAAGATACTCACTTTGACTGATATGTGATTTTATGCGCAATTCAGAAGCAAAGAAGTTACAATAAGTCAAAAACACGATATTTGGGTCATTTTATGAAGATTTACATTCACTTGTTTTCTTGGAACAAGAAGAAGATTAGAGCAAGTAAAGACAAGAAAAAGAAAAGAAATCAAAACACAAAGAAAATGAATTAAAGTTGGTCACAGCTATACATATCCCATGAAAGAACGTGAGTTCAAATTTAATGGGAAGCATTTGGATTAACTGTTCCAGCAGTAGATGAAGGAAGCAAGAGCAATACATAGCAGTTGCACAACAATGTCCAAGGAGCAACGCACGTCAATACCGAAATGACAACAACAAGGAAGAAAATGTAAGGCAGAAAGTTGGACGCAAGAGAGGAAACGCAAACAAGTCTGTGTTTCGCACAAACATGTGTAAATGCAGACATTGTCTATGAAACACAGACGCTTTCAAGAGTGGAGCATAGGTTCTAAAAGAAGAGTGAACAATGATGATGGACTAACAATAAAATTAGAAAATGGGAACAGTAGCGTAGGAGGCGCAGTAGTGAGAGTAAGTGAGGAGTATTCGGTGGGGCATTAATTCTTGGAAGGGCTGAAGCATTTTTTGTGGGAGAGTTCCATGAAGGGCTAGACGTCCCGACATCGATTCGGAGGTGACATCGATGCCAACAACCCAGGTTAAGTGTATTTTACTGTTTTTGTTGTTTCCTTCTCTCATTAGAATTTGATTGTGTTATCCTATGTTGATTGATTTGGGTTTGTGTATGGATAATCATATTCTAGTTATTGTTTGGTTATTTGTGTATGAACCCATTAGGTATTGTGAAAAGATGATTTTAATGCCTTTATTGAATCGTTTATTTACAAACTCATTGTTAGAATTTCGATATAATTCGTAATTGTTATGCTGAAATTCACGTGTAGCCACTAATGATCTGTAATCAATAGGGATAACATAACCTAGGTTAAATGACGCATTATATGTGGTTATTGCCTTGATTAATTGGTTTTCCTAATTCGTAATGCTACTACCTAATTGAATCTGGAAATCGTATCCTAGGTTATTCGGTAGTTAGGTTTAATTAATGATCGTATCTTGATTAAACACTACTTAAGAAAAAAGTCAGGTAAATTATTAACTCACAATTAATAGTTGCTACGAGAGGTTTAAGAACAATAAATCAATGAAATATGTTTAATTAGGGTGTAGGTCGAGATTGAACTAAAGAACCGGGTCTTTATTGAAATCCCCACTTTTATCATTTTTACATGTTTTCTTTACATTGCTTTTGTTAGTTAGTTTAACTTTATTTTATTTTCTTATTTCTAAAACCAAAACCCCTCTAAACTTAAACACCTGTTACTTTCATGTTGGAAACTTTACACACACTCTCTGTCGGATCAACCTAGACTCACCACTGCTATAGTAGTAGATCTAGTTATTTTATTTTGGCTAGCATTACGACGCATTATCAAATTTTAGAGTCGTTGCCGAGAGTACGGTGTTTTAGTTTGTGTTTGTTATTTTAATTGGTATTTTGTATATATTTATTCGCAATTGGTGTCTTTTTATTTATTTTGTGATCCTTTCATTGTTTTGTTTCATATTTGTGATTTATTAAAAATACCATCATGGATGGAAGTAATTTTTTTAAAACTCATACTCTCAATCCTATAACCAATGTTGGACTGATTAACCTAACTTTAGTTATGGATGGGATAATCAACAAAGTTACTTCCACGATAATTTGCAGAATGCACAACAATTTCCATACATATGAGAAGTTTCTTATCATGATTTAGGTACATTTGACTATTATATCAAGACTTGTAATACTACCAATCTTTTATTTCAATAGGGTATGATGCAGCTTCAACAGAGTATACATGTTAGCTTCGGATTTTTTTAATTATTAAGCATGATTTAAAGTAATTTTGAGGTCTTAATAGATTAACTTATCTTAGAGTCAATTAGCATGTTAACGTAAATGAGATTTTATGACATAGGTTAATTGAATTAAAGTGTTAGGGTGGTAAGAATGTATAAGGGGCATTGTTGGAAGATCACTTAAGTTGTAAAGTCTTAAGGCATTGAAGAAAGGGCAAGTTGGACATTTTAGCTTCATTAAGACTATAAAAGGGAGAAAGAAGACTTGTCTTGCAATTAAAGAGGGAAAAAACGAAAATTAGAAGAGAGAAGAGGGATAGAGTGTCGTTGGAGAGAAAAGAGAGGAGAGAAAGAAGGCTAAGCTAAGTTTTGATTTTTCATAGTCTTAAAGAGTGATTTTGAAGTTTATTCAAGAAGGAAAAAGGAAGAGGAGGATTAGAGCTTCCATTAGAGCCAAGAAAATCATTGTTTGGTGAAGATTCAAGGTAAGTTTGTGTTTAATCTTTTGGAATTTGGAAGGGGTTTTGGTTCAAAGAGCTTAGGAAATTCATGGGTTTAAGTATTCTATGATCAATTTCATGCATAGGTTTCTTTTAGTTTTCCAATTTGAATTCCTTTTGACTTGGGGTTTTTGCCAATGTTGAAGAAAATCAAGAGAGGCAAGAGGAGCAAGAGTAGAGGCATTTTGAGCAAGGTTTTCAAGCAAAGAAATTAAGGTAGGTTACATTTTTATAATTGAGTTAATGAGCCATAAATGTTCTTCAAATAAATGGGATTTCATGATTTTCCAACTACTTTATAAATGTGTATTTATTGTTCTTTAAATGTTTGAGAATGTGCCACATGTTATTGTGTGTGAATTTTCGGAATGAATTCTAATTGCTTCATAATTGTTGTATTTGTTGCTTTTGAATGAGTTGAGAAATGGCTTTTATGCTTGGTATAGGAATGTGGTTGGTGAATTGTGAAATGATGATGGGAATGCATATGAAATATGTCATGTTCATAAAAAGCAAGTTTTTGAAATGTGCCATATGGGCAAACAATTTTCAGTTCATGAATTACATATTATGTGGGTTTGGTGTAGTCCATCCAAGAATGTCACGTGCACGTTGACCAAGTTAAAGGCTTCTTCCGCCTGCCCGCTAGTGGCACGGAGCTCCTTTATGGACTCCCTCAAGTTTACGACTACACAGGACCCTTATGTGGAATTGTGTAGTTTGTCATGTTTATGGAACTTGCATTGACAAGTTTGATGAATGCTTGACTTATGTGAGTTGTGAATTGGTTTGATATGTAGAGAATTTTAGGAATATATGTTTCATGGATTTCATATGAATTTACTTTGATCATAATTATTGTTAATGATTTTGCTTGTTACCGATTATAAAACTGTTACCCACGAGCTTTAAACTCACCCCCATTTCCTTCCCATCCTCAGGCAATGAGCAAGATATCGAGTGATCGAGTCGATCGTCAAGGCATCACTCCAACTTGCATATTTTGTTCTTTTGAAGCTAGATTTTGTAAAACAATGCTTTAGTTGCATTTTGAGAAATTGTATTTCTTGTAACGTTTGTATTTTGGATTATGTTGTAAGGTGGCTCGAAATGCCCACTAAAGCATTGTAAAACTCTTATTTTGATGTGAATGAAATACATATATATTATGGTTGGTTATGGCATTTCAAGTCTTTGCACTGAAAATTTTAAGTTTTCATAGGGGTAGGAATTGTGTTCTGGATTTGAGAGAAAGACTGCACTAATCTAGGATAAATTTGACCAAGTTGTCTTCATAGAAGTTGTAGCTTGTCCTTCTAGCTTTCCAACGATATAAAGTATACAAATTTTGGATATCGGAGTTGAGAGATATGATCGTTTGAGTAGGTGATGTTGCATAGGATGTGTATCCCGAATAATTAGAGTATATGGAGTGATATCGCACTAGGATTGCTCAATTTGGCAAGATTATGAGTAAAATGGGTGATCGGATGGGTTTAGGATCCACTAGAGGGGTCTTGGAGAGTGATACTTTAGTATCAGTGGTGGATAGATTGTCGGTTATTGTGACACTGGAGTTAATCGAGAAAGTTAGTGAATGTCCATGTGTTGGAGCAAACGTGGCTCATAACATAAAATGGATGACTCAAGCCAGTGTAGAAAAGACATATATCAATCAACAACTCTATGGAAGTAGCGACCCAAAGGAGAAGAAGGCATCAACTCTAGTGCCGAAGGCTAGGGTTCTACATGCGCTACTTTTTCATTGTGTTCTACCAAGAACAGGCTCAAAGAATGTTGTGACGACGATAGATGAACAATGCTTGTTTCATCTACTCAACCATCAACCTGTAGATCCTCCACACCTAATTCTCAGTTACATGACGAAGTCGAAGAGAGATTCTAATGCCCTACCGTATGGTATGCTGCTGACAAGAATCTTTAAAGATTCTGGGATTTCCTTGATAGAGGAAACAGAATGAAGATGAATATAAAAAGCGTCATTAATGCGTCAACGGTCAGTAGAATGGGTTTGAAGGATCAAGAAAAGGAGGATACAGATTCCCAAGAAAAGGAGGATACAGATTCTATAGCGAAAGCAAGGATTGAGGGAGAGCGTATTGTCAAACGCAGTTTGAGTGAAAAGCTTACTCCCACAAGGAAGACAAAGCCTCAATCCACAGGAAAAATATCTTTAGAAGAAAAGAAGAAATCGTCAGAAGAATCAAAGAAAGCTAAGACGATTTCTCACAGAGAAGAAAGCCAGGTGAGACAATCTGAAAAACAAGTGTCTTTGAAAAGAAAGGGGGAGACACTTCATTCCGAGAAATCCAAACAATCAAGAAAGTCACCAAGATTGTTAACCTTGCGTCAACAGGAACAGAAGAAAGGGAAAGGTTTGACTCATGGTGGAGATTCTGGAAAGAAAGAGAAAACACCACAGGCTACTAGATCTTTGGTCTCAATTGTGCAAGATCAGCCAGCAAAATCGACCAAAGAAATAGAAATTAAAAGGAAGTTGGTGTTTGAAAGAAACAAACATCAACCTCAACAACAACCTCCGTCTAGACTGGTAGAAGAAAGTAAGAAGTAGAAGACCAGTCAGAAAAAGAGTACTTCAACTATTGTTCAACAGAAGACAAAGTCAGTTGAACACATTTCAGCACATCTTAATCCTTCTCAACCGATCAGAAAAGAGGATTTAAGACTGCAAGTGATTGAAGAAGTTGTAATGATAAGGAGTAGAAGCTCAATCATCATAAGAGAACCTTTGAGAAGGTTGGTCAAGGTACAAATCGAACCAATATTGATCAATAGTCGATCAATACATCTATTGAATCATGGAAAGAAAAGGTTCTATGGTGTTCTGCGAGATGAAAAGTTAGAACCATATCCAATGCAGATGACTAAGGAGAGATATACTATTTACCCAGTCACAAACAAAACAGTGATCAAGATTGTACCTGACATACAACCAAAACTTCAAACATTGTACGCAATGAAGACAAAGGGAAGAAGAAGATGTATCCAGAAGGGAATACAGAAGATTTTACAGAAGATCAAATACAAACAGTTGTGAGGAACATAGATGAGGCATGCAATGCAGCTCAACTGATTGAGCCCAAGTTTATTATATAAATTGGCGACACCTTCATAGTTTTTAATATACTTTTTGACTCTTAATTCTTGATTTTGAGTTTAAATTAGTCATTGAGTGTGTGCTTATATTTTATGCAATTTGATAGTAAAAATTGTTACAAATTGACATTAATTGAATTTTAAATTTTTCTAAGGACAATTGATACTACAAATTGCTATTTTTGATTGCAGGAGCCTCAAGGAGAAAGGAGTCAACGGAGTCAACATGAGGACATGAGTTTTAGGACGCTCGCCACGGCGCAACATGAAGGAAAAGCTTGCCGCGGTATAAATTAATTATTTCGTTGCGGCGAAGGATTCAGAAAGCGTACGTCGTGGCGCAACTTGTCTCTCGCCGCGGTGAACTATCGGAAACTAGGACTAAAATTGGAAAAATGTTTCTCACTGTTTTGACCCGATCCACAACCCAACATTTAAAATGATGTCAAATTAGGTTACGACAGATACATAATTTTCAGCAGAAGGAGACACATATCTCTCGGTCGACACCCACACGAACATTTCCTCTCACCCTCGACTTTCATCCATCAACTCCGACTATCTTCACTGTCATCTTCACCGTCTGCCACTATTGCTACCATGGGTGACATTAGAGCTCTTGCGGTTGTGAGGATTTTCGAAGTTATACACGGCTAAATCACCATTCCCTCTTGAAGATGTAGCGATGGCTTGAGTTCAATGGGCTTCAAAGGGGAGTTGTTTTACATTGTCAAGTTTAACTGCATAGTTGTAAATTTCTGAGTTAGAGTTTACGGCCGTGTAGTTAGATTAGCTTGATTAGAGTTTAATCAAGTGTCGAACAATGCTTTGCGTTATGGATTTGCTTATGTAGAACTTTGATGCTTAATATATGAAGTTTCATATATGCCTTTGTGGTGATTGTGTTAACTCTCTTTTATCTACCTAGTTGTGTTTGATATTGAGATTAAGCTTGATTCATATTGACCACTTGCATTAGCTCATTCATTAATACACACTAAGATGCATTTAACAAGGTTTTAAGAAATGGAGTTCATTGATTAAAACCTTGGACTTAAAGAGTTCTTTAAGGTTTATCATTCGAAAACTTAGTAAATTTCACTCCCGAAAGATTAGTTTTGAACCAGGATAGCCAAAGCTCATTTTCAAGAGGATTTTATCATATTTGATCATTGTTTGAGTTTTGCTACGTCCAGTCCTCAGAATCCTTTCTAAGATCTCACTATACTTCGCAAAGTTACAAGTATTCTTTTTCTCCGAACCTCTTCAGGTCTCTTACAATAAGTATTCTTTAACACTTAGCCTCTTCAGGCTATCTGCTTTTCTTCTTTCGACTAAAAGAGTTTTTGAGCTTTTGTTACAGATAAGGATAGCTCTAACTTTTTGCACAATAAGATTTCTCTTTTTCAATTTGCTAAGCTTATTAAAATCTCTAACTTCTATAGTCTTCGACTTTAACTCGTATTTATAGCCTTCGTCTTCAACCGCTTTTTGATTACTGCTTCTTTCTTCTTGTTCTTGATCTTTTAAAAATCAGTTATTCAGTTGTGTTCTGTAACTAACTCAAGCTGATTAGTCATCCGACATGGTATCGGGTCTTCCGTCTCATTTTTATCGTCTCACTTTTTATCGTCTCACTTTGGCTTGCGTTTTTGTCTCACTTTTTCTATCATCTCACTTTGGCTTGCGCTTCCGTCTCACTTTTTCTATCGTCTCACTTTGACTTGCGCTTCCGTCTCACTTTTCTATCGTCTCACTTTGGTTTGCGCTTCTGTCTCACTTTGTTTTCTACTTCCGTCTCACTTTATTTTCTGCTTCCTTCTCACTTTCTTATGCTTCCGTCTCATTTTGTTTTATGCTTCTGTCTCACTTTCTTCTTTTACTATTATGTGGTCTTCATCAAAACTATTGGACGTAAAGTCATTTTGACTTAACAATATCCCCCTTTTTGATGATAACAAATAATCATAGTAATAAGAAAGTGTTATTAACAAAATAATATACAATATATGATAGTATGTGACTATATATACACTTGAATCATATTTTCTTCATCTCATCTCTTCTTTTCTTCTTCTTCTCTTCTTTTCTTCATTTCTTCTTCCCTTCTTCATTTTCTTCTTCTCTTCATTTCTTCTTTTTCTCTTCCTCCCCCTATCTTTTTCTTTCTCCTTTCTCCCCCTATTTGTTATTGATCAAAAAGGTTACGATCTGAGATGTTTCAAAACTTCAGAGAGCATTTCCTTCATTTCAGTACGAAGTGACTTAAGGTCTTCTTGTATATGCTCTACTCTCTCTCGTAAGTTATTCACTATTGCTCGCAGATCATCATCCTTCTGTTGCTCTACTTCAAAAGCAATAGTTGTGTTGTATGCATCTGAAGATATAACATTCTGTTCACTAATTATAAAGGTAGGAGGTTGGATAGATAAGTTCAGTTCTAGAAGATTAAGATCATCAGGGCTAGGTAGTTGAGGGACTTGTCTCCCGAGTAGGTGTAGGATATCTCCAATTGAAGACACGGCACTTAGCAGCCTAATGTACATAATCAGGTGCACAAGAGTCTCGATTGATAGCTGACATCTCCTATCCTAACGAATCTGTACTGCCCTTCTGTAATTGTACCAACTACCTGTGTAGAGTCTTCAGTGGTACGCCGACCACGGTTGCTTCCTGATGCCTTCAAAATGTAGTGGGTGACATATGTTCCTCTCTGCTGAGCTGTATAGCACGCTTCATCTATGTCCCGCACTTCAGCTTCGATCTGATCTTCTGTTAAATCATTTAATAACCCTTCAGGGTACATTTTCTTCTTCCCCTTTTCTTCATTGCGAACAATGTAAGGCTTTGGTTGAAAGTCAGGCACAACCTTGATCACAGTTTTCTTTGTGATTGGAAAAATAGTGTACCTCTGCCTTGTCATCTGTGTAGGGTATGGTTTGGTTCCTTCATCTCTCAGGAATCCATACATACTTTTCTCTTCATCATTCAACAGATGCATTGTACTACTATTCACCAAGATTGGTTGTAATTGTGCCTTTACTGACCTTTTTAAGGATTCTTTGATAATTATTGAAGTTCTACTCCTTACAGGTTGAACTTTTCAATAACTTTGATTCTCAAATCCTCTTTTCCCAAAGACTTAGAGGTACTGACCTGTACAGGACTACGTTCAACTGTCTTCTTCTTCTGAACAACAGTGTGAGTGCTCTTCCTCTGACTAATTTTCTACTTTTTCCCTTCTTCAATCAGTATTGGAGTTTGTTGAGATTGTGGTTTCTTCTTCTCAAACTCCAATTTCCTCTTAATCTCAGTCTTTTTCGCTAATTTGGCTGAATCTTCCCTTAAGATTGAGACTAAAGATCTTGTTGCCTGAGGTGCTTTTTTCTCAGAGTCTTCACTTTTAATCAACTCTTTTTCTTTCTTCTCCTCTTGCTGACACAGGGTTCGAAATCTAGACGACCTTTTCGCTTGCTTTGGTATTTTTGATAGAAGTGTTTCCCCTTTCTCTTCAAGGAAAACTTCTCTATATACTGCACCTGGCTTCCTTCTCTGTGAGAAATCATCTTATCTTTCATCGCTTCATCTAATGATTTCTTCTCTCCAATAGTAGGCATTTTCGCACTGGATTGAGATTTTGATTTTCTCATGGAAGTCCCCTTTCTGGCACACTCCCCCTTAATCCTTGCTATCGTCTTAGAATCTGCTTCTTCTTTCGACAGGTTCTTTAAGCACATTTTGCCAATCGTTGTAGAATTGATGGTGCTTTTGATATTCGTATTCATCCTGTTTGCTGTCCCCAGGAGAACTCCAAACTCTCTGAATATCCTAGTAAGTAGCATCCTATATGGTAGGTTGATCGATTCTTTCTTCGCCTTTACCATATATAGGAAAATAAGAAAAGGTAGATCTACATGCTGACGAGTAAGTGAATAGAATAGGCACTGTTCATCCAACGTCGTCACCAGATACCTTGATCCTATTCTTGGTAGAACACAGTGGAAAAGGATTGGGTGTAGAACCCTAGGCTTTGGCACAAGACTTGATGCCTTCTTCTCCTTTGGATCATTGCTTCCATACAATTATCGATTGATCTCAGACTCTTTCACGCTAGCTTGCGTCATCCGTCTAGCTTTACTTGTGAGCTTCTCACCAGCACATGGACACTTAGTGACCTTCTTGATAATCTCCATTGTCACTATAATCGACAATCTGTCTACCATTAATACAAGAGTATCTGCTACCACATTCATATTCTTTCAGAAGTCATAAATTTCATTCATGTATACGATCTCTCGAACTTGAAAGAAGTTCCTCCAACTGGCTGCAACAATCTCCGGTTCAATATCCAGATTGTCCTTCTTTAAGGACTCAAAATCAACAAGTTTCCATAGATCATAGCTAGCTCCATTGTTTCTGAATGCACAAATTTCTTTCTGAAAAGGTGAAGCCTGTTTCTGAGGTTGAGGGTTTGAGCAAAGAGATTTTGATATCCAAATAAGGTAATGAAAGGCTTTTGTTGAGAGTTCTTCAAAGGTCGATGTCAGGGCATATCAAGAGTGTTCTAGAATAGGTG
>JAOSBM010000204.1:20039234-20049294 GCA_027568955.1 Erythroxylum tenue | reverse complement strand
AGGTAGGGTTTTATAAAAGAGTTGTCGTAGAGTTGAGAGAGAATGAAGGATTAAATTGGCTAATGTATTTTTTAGATTACATTCCTGAGGAAAGTAAACTAAATACCAAGGGGGTGCTGGGATTTAGAATCCAAGTAAAGTGCTACTACTTTCCTTAGATTAGGAAAGTTTTTACTTTCTTAACTACTCAAAAAATGAACCAAACGTGATAATATAAATTTTAGGAAAAATATTACTTTCCCAAGCAAGAATCTATGCCAACCAAACAAGACCTAAGAGGAAAATAATATCTATTACTTGCTTGTAGGGAGACAATAGAGTAGATAGTGAAGGAGGAATACATTTTCGCTGTAAAACGCGTGCCAAAATAATAGATGAATGACTCCCATTTCTCTGGATTACTAGAGGAATGAAGTGTTGCCCGAAAACAAGGAATGAAAATATTAGCTATTCAATGATAGGTTCTTACCAAAAGTTACTTTTCATTTCATACCCATACCTCTTTTTTCATACCCACTAAACAAATACACCCTAAGTTAATTAAGTCAATATCAAAATATAAATAATCCAAATCTAATTTGTCAAATCTATAATAATTTAATTTTTAAAATAAAAATAATAATATAATTGACAGATCATGAAATTACCTCATAATCTAATTAATACTAAATATCTATTTATAATTAATTAATTTATGAAATAAGCTAACCATAGACATTTTGTATCTCCCACTACAATTTGAGAAACTAAAGTAACGAGGAATAGACTTAGAAGCACAAATGAGTCGATCAAGAAGCTTATTGTTTACTAAGTAAACCTGCAATTCGTATTTAACAATGGATGACTAGTACATTTTACTTAGTACTTCCTGGAAAACAAAAGGAAAACGATGGATTAAGCTTGATAAACAGAGTGAATCAAATGATAAATCCATATCATTAGAGCTAGGAAACACAGATAATTATGTGTGAACACAAGAGATTGATAAAGTATCTATGGCTGGTTTGTCCCAAGCGCATTAGAGGTAGGAAAACAATCAATCGAGCAAGGGCATAGACCCACTTGTGATACGACTACGTGTCCCATAAGACCAAGTCATTGCACCCTCTAGTCCATCCATAAAGCTCCACGCTTGTTTTGGTTGATGTAACCGTGAAAGAACCCCATTTCAACTGGTTATTGATTAGTGGTTTTGAGTTCATACTAGACTAAGTTTTTATCGTTTGTTAAAGTTTCTATTGCGTGGCTTTAAACCAACGTCCTAAAATTTCTTTGATTTTTGGAAATTATGAGCATTACTTACCGCCTCAAACACTTTGCAAATGATTTGAGAATCCTTTTCACACTAGAGCTTGGAATGAAAGAGACGGACACAAGGAAAGCATCAACTTTTCTACCAAATCAACATTTGTGTGGTAGAGTGGAAAAGTCGAATGGTTTGCTTTTTCTCAACTTCGATCACTTGAGGACAACTCTTGCTTCAAGATTTATGTTAACGTTTTACTTGTGTTGCCTTCCCAGTTCTTTTCTCCTTTTCGGTTCCCTTCAAAAGCTTGCCTTTTTGGTTATTGGCAATTAGGTGAAGTATGAGTTGTAGATACATGTCATAATTCTGCGCCAAGGAAACATCTTCCTGCACCGACCTAATTTAGATCAGTTTGTGTAATGATTGCTTCCACACAACCTGTCATGTGATGGTTAGAGAAAACATGGAGAGTTAGGTTTATTTCCTTCTGTAGAATTAGTCAATGTTACTAAAACTTAATCAGTGTGCCATGAGATTTCGAGGCAACCATCATTTAACATGTCTGTGATCATTATTTTGACGGTTATATTTTAAACAATGATTAATTAACATGGTCAATCAAATTAGACAAAAAACATGTGTGATTTTAGTTTTATCAATCTGTAATATATCCAATATTAGTCCAAGTCACACGTTGTCAAAACTTGTAGTAGTACGTACTCACAAAAACTTATATTTAGTTCATATCATACATGGGTGAAAACTGAAAAGAAAGTGCTTGTCGACTCTTACATTCTGGATCTGTTATTAGGACCCAGAAAGGTAAAGACGCAAAATAGCCAAAAACGTTTTTGTAGTTATGATTGTTGAATTTAATTATAAAAATCTCCAAATTTTCAATCAAAACCAAAAAGAAAAGAAAGAGAAAGGAGAGAAAAGGAGTCACCTTTGACCCACAGGCACAGGCCCTCCTTCTCTCCTTCTTCTTTTCTTCCTCCTTTCTTCTTCTCCATTTCCTTTGGTGTCCATTAAATTCTGTGACCAACCGATCTTGTGGGTCTCTCTGATCATTATATTCCGACAACATACTCTATATAATTCGACATTTTCCCTGTGGTTTTTGATTCTTTCAACAGGTTGTTAATGGTAAAGGTTTTGTCTTTGTATGTTCAATCGTGATTGGTTATCAAGGATCATGGGCGCTTGCTTCTCCACAATCAAAGTCAGTGGTTCTAACAGCAACAATAATCACCACCATAAGGCCGCCGGAGACGGCGGCAACGAGACTGTCTTCTCCGTTCACAAAAACCGGAAAGCTGGCCCCAAACCTCATCCGACTTCGGTTGCGCCACCGTCAACTATCAAGGCACAAGCTTCTCATCAGAATGAGACCCAGAATAACCAACGACAATTCCAGCAGCTAAAAGTCAAAGGGAAGCAGACTTCGAAGAAACAAAGTGGTCTGATCCCATGCGGCAAAAGAACGGATTTTGGGTACGACAAGGATTTTGATAAGCGGTATACGATGGGGAAATTGTTAGGTCATGGGCAATTTGGCTACACCTATGTCGCCACTAGTAAGGCTAATGGTGATCGTTGTGCGGTAAAGCGGATTGAGAAAAATAAGGTATTAATTTGTTTCTTTTGCCCTTGTTATTTCTTTCTAGTCAATACTGCCAAGTTGGGTTCTTTATGCTTGTTTAGTCTCTCATTCCCTGGTATTTGTGAAGGTTTGGGACTTTGCAATTTTGTTCATTCTTGTACTTTTCAAATGATATTCCAGTTAAGGGTTGTTGGAGAAATCTAGAGAGCCTTTTTGCTTCTTTTTTTGGTTTTTGTTTTTTGAACAAATCATTATGGTCAATTTCATGTCGGTGTTGTTATTAGCGGTGGTTTGATTCCAAAGATTCTTGCTTGTGGATAATGGCGGATTGATTACAAATTTCTTGATGCGTATTTAGCTTTTCAAGTAGATAGGTTCCCTTCCTTAATTGTCGGTTCTAATACTGATCTGTCTTCCTTAGATAGCAAGCGCCGTTTTAGGTGTGTCTTCTGTTGTCTGAACGAAGATCACGAGGACGTTGGATGATATTTCTCGAATTGACAGATGTATATCTTATAATTCTGAGGATCCAAGGATACTTTATTGTGCTATTTGTCTAGACTGGATTTGCCAGGTTTTATGGTCTAATCCTAGTTTAATAGCATGCATGTCGAAAACAATTAACCGGGTAAATCCAAGACATTGTTTCGAGGATGATTAATTGATTGAATGTTGCCACTATTAACTGTAATGATGACACTAAATATATAGTGATCCTGAATTCCTGATAATCAAAGTTAGGATGCATTCCCACCAACATTAGTATTTGTGTTCAAAAGATGTTCATCTTCTGTTTTTCACTTGCGGAATTGGAAAGAGCTCGTGTTCTGCCGCACATTGCACAAAGAAGTTCAGAAAATAACTCCTCAACAAACTTGGCCTTTCATGGTTGGCCCGTGAAAAGTTCATTATTCTTTTTATATTGTTTTATCTCCTTCCGCGATGCTTTTAGCAGCTGGTTGGCAAGGGGTTGAAATTTCCTTTCTTTCTTGTATAAGGACTTGGTACTGATTTAGGGTTCAAAAGACTAGACAAATTTGTGACTGGATAATGTGAAGGCTTAAAGATGGAGTCCATTTTTCTGCACTTGGCTATCAGAAAGCCTAATGGTTCTTAATATTTTTCTTTAGTTACTTGTTCATTCACATATTGTAATCACCTTTGACTTTGTTGGTAGATGGTTCAACCTATTGCTGTTGAGGATGTTAAACGAGAGGTTAAGATATTGAAGGAACTTGCCGGCCACGAGAATGTGGTTCACTTTTACAATGCATTCGAGGATGATTCATATGTATATATAGTCATGGAGTAAGTAGTATCATCTTTTCTGAACATCAAAAGCATCATTTTGGTTGGATTAGATATAGTTTCTTTGTCTTATTAACATGCATTTCGGATGTTTCATTTGTTTCTGTGATACTCTTTCTTACTTACTTTGTGGTCCTTAAAATTCTTACTAGGTTATGTGAGGGTGGTGAATTGTTGGATCGAATACTAGCAAAGTAAGAATTCAAATTCGCCATCTGAGTTCATGTCTTAAGCTTGTAATTCTAAATGGACACAAGTTTTGATTTATTCGTCCATCATGATATTCTTTTTCTTTATCTTTTTCTATCAGGAAGGACAGCCGCTATACTGAGAAGGATGCAGCAGTAGTTGTACGACAAATGCTCAAAGTAGCAGCTGAATGCCATTTACATGGTTTGGTGCATCGCGATATGAAACCAGAGGTATGCACAATTTTTACGCAGTTGACAGTATGCTTGGCTTATGTTTTGCATGGTGATCTGAAGTTGTTGAATTTCTTGGTTATAGAATTTCCTTTTTAAATCTACCAAGGAAGACTCATCTCTGAAGGCAACAGATTTTGGTTTGTCAGACTTTATAAAGCCAGGTGACTAATATTTCCATCTCATGAATATCTTATCCTTCCTTGAATTTGATTAGCTCTTAACAAGGATAAAAGGGGATCAAAGTAGGAGAGTAAGACAGAAAAGAAACCCCCACGCATATGATTATGAGATTATGAGATGTATTTCATGATAGAAACTGCCCTGAAGCAAACTGGCAGATTAAGTCTGAAAGGCTTAACCATTTTTAAAAACTGCAGGTTCTTCAATATCTTGTGATTCTGTTGTTAACATTTATTGTAATGCTGTGAATTTAAATTTATTTTATTTGAATGCAGGGAAGAATTTTCATGATATTGTTGGCAGTGCTTATTATGTTGCCCCCGAAGTATTAAGACGCAGGTCTGGACCTGAATCAGATGTCTGGAGTATTGGCGTCATTACATACATTTTACTTTGTGGGAGACGCCCTTTTTGGGATAAAACAGAGGATGGTATTTTCAAGGAGGTGCAGTATTTCCTTTAATTTATATATGTTTTTCTGTGTCCAGTCTTGTTTCATGCATGCTGTATCAAACTGCACCATATTAAGCATAGAATTTGCAGTACTTTCCTGTTTGTGCAAATAATTCATTTTCATCATATTCACATTTATTAGTACCTTCCATCATCTTCTTCTTCCTCAAAATATTCTGGGGTTAATTTAACTTCATTCTTGGTTTTGTTTATCCGAAGCAACATGAGAACAAGCCTGCCAAAGGTACTAATGTCTAATATTTGCAGGTTCTAAGAAACAAACCTGATTTTCGCCGCAAACCCTGGCCAACCATAAGTAATAGTGCAAAAGATTTTGTGAAGAAGTTATTGGTGAAGGATCCTAGGGCCAGACTTACTGCTGCTCAAGCCCTATGTATGTGTTCCAGGAATCTCTTTCTAGCATTTATTGATGTGTTGTTGGTTCTAAAACAAATTTCCTTTTCTATTCCTTTCTATAAGTTCATTGGTTGCGATTTCTCACTGGATTTGACTTTTCCAGCACATCCATGGGTCAGAGAAGGGGGAAATGCATCTGAGATCCCCATTGACATATCTGTTCTGAGTAACTTGCGACAATTTGTGAAGTACAGTCGCTTGAAACAGTTTGCTCTAAGGGTAAAACTTATTTTCATTTTGTTAGATTATTAATATTCTCTTTCCTTCTCCTTGCATTATTCTTCTTGCACTTTAACCTTGTATTTGACAAATACATGAAACCTGACAGGCATTGGCTAGCACAATTGATGAAGAAGAGCTCGCTGATCTAAAGGATCAGTTTGCTGCAATTGATATGGATAAGAATGGTGCAATTAGTCTTGAAGAGATGAGACAGGTAATCTTTTTCTCAGGAGACTAAAGTTTGAGCTTGAATCTGGGTTTCGTTTCTGAATGTAGCTTCTCTTGATCCTGTAAATTTGAAATACTTAATACAGGCCCTTGCTAAAGATCTTCCATGGAAGTTGAAAGATTCACGAGTGCTCGAAATTCTTCAAGCGGTAAGCAGTAATGTTGTTTCTTCTAAGTTAATGCTTCTGAGATCAAAGAATAGGAAAATCATTATGTGGCCTTGATCTCGTTTTTGGTTCTGGTCCTTGATGTTTCTGTTTGTTTCTCATCCTTTAATAGCAGTATGCATTAATTAGCTGATAGGTTACTGTAGATGTCCTTTTAGGGAGAAATTTCACTCAAATAATCCTTGTGTGGTAATATTTTCTCCAGTGCAAATTTGTTTCAAGTGATCCTCTCTGGTGCTTGCGAAGCAGTGTTGATTTTTCTCCTACTTTTTATGCTTGCACTTGGTTACTAATTTATTTCTATGTTGAGGAAGTTAATGATGTCTCGCACTTTCTGATGCAGATTGACTGTAATACAGATGGGCTTGTTGATTTTCCAGAGTTTGTTGCAGCTGCTCTACATGTGCATCAATTAGAGGAACATAACTCTGAGAAGTGGCAACAACGGTCACAAGCTGCCTTTGATAAATTTGATCTTGATAAAGATGGTTACATAACTCCAGAAGAGCTTAGAATGGTGAGTAGATTTCTGTTTGTCAAAGATCCACCCAAGTGGTCCCGTTCCTTGCCAAGAACTGCAACTTTCATTAAGCTCCTAGGTTTTATCTAAGCAGTTCTTGATTATCAAGTACAGTTGTGCTTCAAGAATTTCACAAGTTCGAAATAATTAGTTTCATCAGTTCTCTTGTGCGAAAGCAGCACATTCTCGTAGTCTGATAATTTTGTAGTTATAGCTGTTCTATCATATTGGATTTGGGGCAGTGGCTAGTCTGTATTGCCTGAGATCGTCCCGCATCGTTTTTATTGTCATGACACCCATTTATTGACATGAAAGTTCCTTATTTTGTGCAATAAATAAGTGTCTAATAATAGAGGAAGGTCCATCAAATCCTAGGACATTGGATGTGGAAGTTCCAAGTACGCTTGCCTGAGGGTGAAGCTAGCGTCTTTTGACTCTTGGAATTATGTGTTCTACATTAGATCATTCCTACTAGTTTATAAAAAATGTGATACCTTTCTGATTTTACTTTGTTGCCTTGTAGCATACTGGCTTAAGAGGTTCCATTGACCCGCTACTTGAGGAGGCAGACATAGATAAAGATGGTAGGATAAGTCTTCAAGAGTTCCGTAGACTCTTAAGAACTGCAAGCATTAGTTCACGAAATGCACAGAGTCCGTCTATTCGTGGAGCTCTTTGATGCAGTTGAAGAACTGGAGTTTTAAGATTGAGATGAGAGCTCTCTTATCCAGAAGTTGAATTTGAAGGGTCAAACAGTCTGAAGACAGTGCATCTCCAACTTTCTCTAAATTACTCGTGGTTACTATCTTAGCCCCTCTTTCTGAGTCTCTAAATGGTTGATTTTCTCGTGGGGCTCAAGTGTCTAGTAAGAGGAAGGAGTGGATGAAATGGAGATGTATTGATTATAAGAGTTGGTATGAGTCTTTGTGGCAGATTTACTCCAGTGGTGGTGTTTATGCTAGTGTACATTCTTTGGGAGTGCCGGGTGACCTTTCCTTTGCTTTGTGCCCTACAACTTGTACAATAACTACAACCAATAATATGTCAATGAAAGGCTGATTGCTCAATTTATTTGCCCACTTCTTACCATTTTCTTGCATGAGTTGCCACATGTAGCATTCTGATACCAGCGCTTCAAGCTCCAAGTTAAAGATCTTACAGCCTTAGTGGCAACATATAGAAGTAGCCCTTTGCTTAGGTCAATTTGTAATTTGGATGATAAAGGTTCTTATGGTTCTGATAATTCCAGGGAATCCCATTTGTCTAGTAAAGTAAACTTGTACTTATCGAACAGTTCCAACCATATATATTCCTTTTATTTGCATGCACAGGTAATATAACTTAATGTGTTGGTCTGGTCTTGTCGGAAATTGACCTCCATGTGTTAATGAAACAAATCCAATAATTTTGGGGTGATGTAATAGTGTAGACGACGTTATGTTCCCTGGAAAGGATGGCACGATAATTTCATGAAAAAGCTGTTCACTTGGATGAAAGATCTTGCAAGTGGATTAAACACCGCCGAGGTTATATTGGCGTCTTTCAGATTCCTGCTTAATTATTACTCGCGAAAAAGAAAAAAAAAAGAAAAGAAAGAAATATTCAAACAGAGCCTGTCCATTCTCGTTTGCAGATCATCATGAATATAGTATTTTGTCAATGTAGTTTCTCCTGTCATTGTTAACCGTTTGATTGAGGTGAACAGAAATACGAATAAACAACTGGAAAAGGCCTCGTACAACTAGATCCCTCACCTAAACCAACTAAAGTCAGGCACTTTATACAGATAATTTACAAATAATTCATCTATAGTACATCGAGGATGACGAGCCACTAACAAGGTTAAGCAGCATCTGCTGATTGAGTTTAATGCAATTGTTTTAGTCAGCTTGACTCAGAATGATAGTTGTTCACGTCTTGACCAGGTGCTAGTTGTCTTCCAAGTCATTATGTCACCAAAAATGAGGTTCTATCTCAATTGGTGCTTACTCTTTTACCTGCCCAATGGAACTTGGTTAAAAATCCACGATAAGGTCACGGCAATCCATGTCACAACTGAAGCTCAAACTCGCCAAGTCTCATATTAATCACCAGCTCCCTCTTATGGAACATCAGCTTAAGAAAGTCGATCGAACAGAATCAGCAAACTTAAATATTTGGTTTTGGCACATCACCTACACTGTTAGACGAGCTATCCTGCAGACCTTGAGACGATGAAAACCTGCTTGAAGAGCTACCACTAGAAAGCTTTCTTTCTTTGTTCTGTGACTTTTGCCCTTTTTTCTCTGATGATCCAGGAACTTTTAGTTCAAGGTCTGTTGCAACATCATCTGAATCATCACATTTTCCTATATCACTGCCCTTCTCATGATCAGTTGACTTGCTTTTAGAATCCTGTCTGCATGAGACGTGGGAAGTAGAAGCATGTTGGGCTGATGGTTGGTCATTGAGAGGATTGGCAGGGGTTGGGTATGGAATGAAGGTTGAACAAGGACCAGGTATGGCACCAGGATTCTGATTTCCAAATAAGGGAAATGGCTGCAGAGATGGGTGCATGGGAATTGGTCCTGGAGACACAGGTACAGGAACAGTATATGAATATGGTGAAGCCATAACAACAGAAGGATCAACAGCAGGCCATGGGAACATAACCCTACACCTTTGTTGATACTGTGTATTCATACTTTCAATCTCGGATTTTAAAGAAGCTTTCTCTTCTCGAAGCTCATTCTTTTCCTGTGTTAGCTGCATTGAACTCAAATTCAACAATCACATTAACAATCGTAAAGGATCATAATCAAGATGATTAAACATGTAGAGATAATCACCTCACGTGATTCTTCTGACAGGGTGGTGTACTCAGCCTTTAGTCTGTTGACTTCAGCCGTCAGATCTTTTAACATTTGAATTGTGTCTGTTAGAATGGTTGCCTTATCGTTTTTGGGTCTATCTGGGTCTGCACGATAGTCAAATATCAACCACAAGAAAGGTATATATAACTATGTTCAACAAGTTGAATTCAACATTCAAATCATGGTCCAGTTTACATATTTTGTTATCGAAATTTCCACCAGGGAAGTGATTCTTGGAAAGCTAGCAACAATTGGTTGGAGAGTATCGACAAACAAGCTGAACCCTAAGCTCTTCATAACAAGAGAAAAATATGAAGACCTAAAAGTCTAAAACTCATAAAGAGAAATAGAACTCCAGTCTCAGCCTTTGTTTGGATGGAAGGAAAGCAAGAGAAAAGAAAGGAAGAGAAATTGTATTTCTCTTCCTTTCTATTGTTTG
>JAOSBM010000204.1:20013284-20039134 GCA_027568955.1 Erythroxylum tenue | reverse complement strand
ATGAAAACAAACAGGGGAAAGGAAATTCTATTTCTCTTCTATTCTTTTCCCTTCTTTTCCCCTCAATATTTCCTTTCCTTTCCCTTGTACAAATAAGGATCCAAACAAAGGCTCAATGCAACACATAGTTCACTCAAAATAAATTTCATGACTATCTGAGTGCATTAACAATGACTGAAACGTAATCCCTGTAATCAAGCTTCTAAACAAACAAAAACTGCCATAATCAATTTACATGCTCTCAAACTATAGCATCCATGCTTTCTACAGACCTTGATAAAGTAAACAATGTTCGATTGCAAAACTTTATCGCTCTACTTAACCAGAAAAGCTGTAAATTAGATGGCTTTATTAGGAACAAAGAATATTCGAGAAGCAACATACGACATTGTGCGGTAGACTAGCGCGAAAAATGCAAGGTAATTAGAAGCAGCATTACAATACCTAAAGCGTTACCCAACTCTTGAAACTGCTCATTGAGCCGATCCCTCCTCAACTTTTCCCTGTCCGCTTTCTGAACCTTCCTAGCAGCAATTGGATCCTTAACTTCCACGTCAGGTGTTTGTCTGCAATGAACACATCTCCAACAAAATCAGAAACTTACTATAAACAACTGTGCAATTCAAACATTAAACATTAGCAAAACACACACAAACCACCAAATGGGGAGAAAGCTAACAAAGTCAGAAGCTTATTCCACTCCACCAACCCGAGAACAAGAACAGAGAGAGAGAGAGAGAGAGAGCGAGTCAATAAGGATGACACGAGCAAAGGACCTGGGCTCATGGGCAGAGTTCTGAAGAGAAGTAGGGTCCGGAACAGATTGAGAAAAATCGTCTGTTGCCTTCTTCCATTGATCCATATTCTATTAATCCTTCTACTTTCTGTATGAATATATCTATCACATCAAAACCAGCTACAATAGCATTAAAACAAAAAACTACGAATGAATTTGGGCTTCGTAGGTACCCCTTGTTTTCCTCGAAAAGGCTTGATCTTGGTGGATAAACGTACCTAGTTGTTACCACCACCACCAGTCGTAAACGACATCGTAGACATGCTTTCCACGAACCACCACCACCGCCACGTGTGTCGAAACCCCACTTATTCTTATATTTTTGTTTTTCTTAAGACGAATTTTAAGTAAAATTGAATAATCTGTTGTTATGGAGCTAAACACGCCTCCTGATCGGCTGTCCCTGGCGTCTACGTTTATCAAATCAACTACTGCCACGTTTCCAACCCCATACGACGGCGTTAAGGGGAGAGTGTCGAACGGTGCCGCTTTGTCTGTCCTAAGCTTACGCAAACAACATGGAAGCGAGCCACTGGCGACGACAGTAGATTTCTAAGATTGTGGTAGAGATGGAAATGAAGATAGTGACCTATAACGTTAATGGGCTGAGACAACGGGTTTCCCAGTTTGGTTCTCTCGTTAAATTACTTGATTCGTTCGACGCCGACATTATTTGTTTTCAGGTACTTAACCGACCGTTTGGATCATTATTAGAGGTTTTCTTTGTTTGAATTTCTAATCTTTTCCGAGATTTTGTGGAATGTATAGGAGACCAAGTTGCGAAGACAGGAGCTTACGGCGGATTTAGTGGTTGCCGATGGCTACGAGTCATTCTTTTCCTGCACGCGCACCAACGACAGGGGACGAACCGGATACTCTGGTAATGCCGGAAAGATATTTGCTAGATTGCTTCAATTACTGGGTCGATGATTTTTGTCTGATTATTTGCTTCTTTTCCCATTTTCTAAGGTGTTGCAACTTTTTGCCGCGTAAAGTCGGCGTATTCGAGCAACGAAGTGGCTTTACCGGTTGCGGCAGAGGAGGGTTTCACGGGATTGGTTAATCATTGCAAAGGCGAGAAGGATATAGTCGCTGGTATTGTAAATGGGCTTGAGGAGTTTGAGAGAGATGAGCTTCTGAAGATTGACAGCGAGGGCCGGTGTGTTTTCACTGATCATCATCATTTTGGTGCGTCCACTTTATATTTGACAAGACCACGGGCGAAGGGTTAATATTCAACTGCTATCATTTTTAAAATTGTTGCTTCCGGACCATCAATCATTCCCTAGTTCCTGGTGTCCAAGCATGTCTTACGTTCTCATTTCTACGGTTTTGTTTGTAATGGAATTGCTGTTGGCAATTGGCAGTTCTATTTAACTTGTATGGACCTCGGGCGGAAAGTGATGACACAGAGAGGATAGAGTTTAAGCTCAAGTTTTTTAAGATACTACAGGTAACAGTGCTTGTGCACTTTTCCACGAGAAGGTCCTTATTTGGTCTTCTCCTAATTGGATTTGCTTTTCAACCAATGCCAACTATGATAGACCTAGCAACGGATACATTTATAATCTGGGACTGATATTGGTGTCTCCATTGTAGAAAAGATGGGAGTATCTGCTTCAGAAAGGAAGAAGGATATTTGTTGTTGGTGACCTCAACATTGCACCCACTTCTATGGATCGTTGCGATGCTGGTCCAGATTTTGAGAATAACGAGTAAGCTGTGGCTCTACCATGATGTAGTTGAGCGCACAATATTACTATTTAAAGTTAGTAACGTAGTTATCCTATTTACCAATTTGTAGGTTCAGAAGATGGTTTAGGTCTATGCTAGTGGAGTATGGAGGCAAATTTTCAGATTGCTTCAGATCCAGACATCCCAAAAGGTTTGAAATACTTGCTTGACAGCTTTGCTTTGTATAGTTCTTTTGGTTTAATATGTAGACACGATGAATTTACCAATGTAGACACGATTAATTTACCAATCATTCATATATTTTTGCTCTTTGACTGATCTCCCACTGAGCCCTTTCTATTCTGAGATTTTCTACAGAACAGGTGCATTCACATGCTGGCCGTCAAATACAGGTGCTGAACAATTTAATTATGGAACTAGAATAGACCACATTCTCTGTGCTGGAACATCCTTACATCAAGAACTTGAGCTGCAAAGCCACAACTTTTCGACATGTCATATTAAGGACTGTGATATATTGACGGAGTATAAGCGCTGGAAACCTGGAAACACATCAAGGTAAAACTTGGGTTGAATAATTCACTTGCAGTTTGAAATGAAGTAGCACTGTGATTGATAAAGTCACTTTGGTGGTCAACAATGCCGATGTCAACAGTATATTGTCTGTTTATAAATGTATGGTTTCATGCAAATGCAATAATTTTAACTTCCTCCAATTGTCTCAATTCAGTTGGAAAGGAGGATGGAGTATGAAACTGGAAGGTTCAGATCATGCTCCAGTTTTTGTGCATCTGATGGAAATCCCAAATATCCAGCAACATAACATTCCATCCTTATCAGCAAGATATCTTCCCATGATTCGTGGATTTCAGCAAACTCTTGGTATGAAAAGTTTCTTTTTCTTCATGTTAGTCGCACATATTAGTTTCTTCCATTTGTTTTTCTTTTCGCTAAGTCAATAGTCGTGCAGTTTCTGTCTTAAGGAAAAGACAATCTTCTACACAAGTTGAATCCAACAACATATCAAGTTCATTGTCTGAAGGAGGTGTCAACCTAACCAAATGTAGCGAAAGTGTGAAAATATCCTTTGATGATTGCATGGTGTCTGAGTTATCCACAAGTTGCTCGTGTTCCTGTGATGAACACTCTAATAGCAGCATTTGGAAAGCAGATGAGAATCCCAAGGATTTTTCCGATAAGGTTTGTGCTGAACCCAAAATTTTGTCTCAAAGTGGGCAAATCAACTCATATTCTACTGGCAGAACCAAGAAAAGAGCAAAAAAGAGTCAAAGTTTCCAGCCGTCACTAAAATCATTTTTCCAGAAAATTCCAGCCTGTGGCATTGACACTGAAAAATCATCAAATGATAGCTCAATTTCGCAGGATGATCTGCCTAACTCTAATAATCACCTCGGTGGAATTCCTGCCATGGACGATCAAAACAGCAGCCTAAAGCATGATGATCCGAACTTAAGTGTAGCCACACAGGATCAAGATGAAGTAAATGGAAGTTCGTTGGGGAAGGAGAAGAATGATATTGCATTACAGGAGTGGCAAAGGATACAACTGATCATGCAGAATAGTGTACCTCTCTGCAAGGGCCATGGAGAACCATGTGTCGCTAGAATAGTAAAGAAATCTGGTCCTACTTTTGGCCGCCGTTTTTATGTGTGTGCTCGAGCTGAGGTAAATCATCATATTTGTTCATGATATTGCTCCAATATGTGCTTAATCATGTTGTTTTATTCAAGCTATATTAGGTTATTATGCTTGCTGTACCTGAGCTGGGGCCACAAGCCAAATTTGCTTATGGTTTCCCGAAAGACTTGAAAAGTCGAGTGCTCTGCTAATAAATGTGTATGGATTTTCATGTCTTCGGCCCTTATTGGTACAGCTATTCAATTGGTTATTGCAGGGACCTGCGTCTAACCGTGAGGCAAATTGTGGTTACTTCAAGTGGGCTTCTTCAAAAGCTCGGCAGAAATGAGAATGGTTCTTTGTTATATCATGAAAGTTGTACAGTATGCTTGGATGATACGTGCTTGTAAATTGCACTTTGTATTGATAGTCCTTGAGCACATTTACTACCGGCAACGACAGTGGCTTGACTGGTTGTTTTGATAGTTCCCCGTTGTCCCATTGCCAAGCTGCCTGCCATATAAAGGTCCGAAAGGTGTATGTGCCTGCATATATTTTTTGAACAATAGAACCAGATCCAACAACTCACAGCTATTGAATTTGACTTGTTCTCATAGTCATGATTGGTCAAGTTTTAATGATCCAACCTGTATAGGGTTATCGACAGCAATTCGGTTTGGATTTCCCCACAGCTGCTTTATTTCCTAACGTTCATTTCTTTTCACCCATTACCTGTCCAGATTCCATAATGCACAGGACAGAAGTCTCCCCAGATAATATCGAATCCTTCTTTTTTCGAGTGCCACACATTTCTAAAAACAAAAGATCTACTGAGCTCCTGATCAGCTTCTTCGCAGGCAATAAGACAGTACAAAAGGGGTCCATGAAATAATTCGACTATTTTGGCTGGTGTCTCGACTGTATGTGGTCCAAAAAACAGAATCCTACGCTCCTCCAAACTCCTTGGGGAAAGTCTTTGATAAAACTGAAACCCCACAAGCCTCTTTAAAGGACAAATCTGGGTTTATCGCGAGTATACGAGCTTAATTACACAAACTTTCTTGTCCATTCTTTTCCAGCGATGAAAATGACAGCCTTCCATGTAAAATATATTTCCGTATCACAGTAAGCTTTTCCCCTCTTCTTTCTTTTCTTTTTTTTTTCGTTTGGATGAAACAATTAAAGTTACTACTAGAAGCTTGATGCTTGTTTTCTAAATGTATTTATACAGCAACTCAACTCTTAAATGTGTGCTTTTTTTTTTTTTGGATATAATGAAAGAGAGTATGTTTAATGAAGAAATCAAAAGAAAGGACATTGAAGTTGACAAAGTACATAGTTTCATGACAGAAAGCAGAGGGAGGAACAAGAGTAAGGGTTCCAAAGCTTGTAGTAAGTCTAAGAACCATTTAAAGTTCAGAGGCGACAATAACGTGAAAATATGCCACTATTGTGATAAGCCAAGACACATTAAGAGGTTCTGCTATAAATGAAAAAGGGATTTGAAAAAGCAAGATCATCAAAATGATGGTGATGATAAGAGTACAGCTACAACTGCTTTAAGCACGAATGATGAGGTGTTTGTAGTTTGTGCAACTAATGAATTCTTCCATGTTAGCAGTGTTGATTTTTCAGTGGTTGATTGACACAGGGGAATCTTATCATTGTGTTCCAAAGAAGGAGTATTTCTCAAGCTATAAGGGTGGCGATTTTGGAGTTTAAAGATGGGAAACCAAAATTCCGCCAAGATAGCTGGTATGAGTGATATCCGGGTTTAGACAAACATCGAATGCTTACTGACCTTGAGAGATGTATGACACATTCCCAATATAAAGTTGAATCTATTATTGATGAATGTGTTAGATCAAGAAGGCTTTTAGTACACTTTCGAGGATAAGAAGTGGAAACTGTCCAAAGGCACAATAATGATTACCCAAGGAGAGTTATGTTGCTCGTTATACAAGACACACTTAAAGGTAAGTGGTGGTGGAGAAGTATACATAGTCAAAGAGGAAACTCCACCAAATATGTGATATCGACGATTAAGACATATGAGTGAGAAGAGATTAAAGTTGCTGGTTGATAAATCCTTTATTCCATTTAAGAACTCACAACTACTTAATCCTTGCGATCACTATTTAGCTAGAAAGTAGCATAAAGTCCCTTTCAAGAAAAGATCTGCAAGGAAGTCAAAATTATTGGAATTGGTGCATTCAAATGTTTGTGGTCATATTGAGGAGGAGTCACTATGAGGTAACAAATATTTTGTTACATTCATTAATGATAGTTTGAGGAAGACTTGGGTATACATGTTGAACTCTAAAAGTCAAATGTTTGAAACTTTCAAGAAGTTTCATATTATAATAGAAAGGGCAGTTGAGAGGAAGCTGAAGTGTCTACGAACAAACAATATAAGGGAGTATACTTCTAAATTGTTTGAAGAATATTGTACATCGCATGACATTAGCATGAGAAAATAGACCCAGGGACTCCATAACATAATGGGGTTGCTGAAAGGATGAATAGAACCGTTGTGGAGAAGGTTCGTTGCATACTCAAAATGTCTATGTTGCCTATTACGATCTAAGCAAAGCAGTATAAATTAAATTCTATCTAGACCAACTAGAGGCAAGCATACCCCGTCGACAAGTAATATAAAACGGTAAGAACCGGATATCGTATCCAAGGAATTCCAACACGCAATACAATTAAATTAAACGATGCAAAATTACTCAGACGATCAATAATTGATTGATTTGAAAATAAAATAAAGTAAGCGAATCAAGGAAATATGCAAGATGTAAAGTATGAATAAAAAATGACTAGACTTAATCAAATGACAGAAATTGGATAAGATATCGGATTTCAATTGGATTAGACACTAAAACTTGTAACGGTGGATTGATATAAGATTTACTTTAATTAAGCGAGTCAAACCTAATGTTCATAGGAATTCCCTTCTCTTCTAAATCCGAGTTACCTACTTGGTTTATAGATAATTTGGAATAAAAGGCATTCAATACAAGAATACTAAAATTAAGTTCGTTAATCCTAGGTATCCTCATACAAGATCCTAAAGTTGATCTACGCTTTAGTCTCAAGTATGTCGCTTGATTAATTTTCTGACAAATTAAATCCCATTGGTTACGGCATTCAATCATCTAAGACCTTAATCTAGGTGATCAAGCTAAATTAGGACTAAATATGCATTTAATCAAGCAAAAACCAATACTACAAAAATTTTCCTAATCTAATATCAATCCTAACCTCAAAAAAAAAAAAACTTACGTACACATATTCATCAATGTAACACAAATCATGGTCATAATATGTAGCACCCCACTCCCGCAAGACACGTGCTCGACATCCTGATTGATATCCGAGTCCGTGTCCCACAAGAGTGACATGCTAGAGCACTCGAATAGTCAAAACTCAGTATAATTTTTTTTGAAACAACAAACATATACCCATTTTGCGAAAAATCAATAATCAAGTCGGCCTGTTTTATTCATGAACATTTTTAAACACAAGGTTACAACCAGTATACAACTCATCAGAATTTCACTAATCCCTTGGGCCCAAATTCAAATACAAAACATTTCCAATTTCAAAAGTTATTACATACTGAACTATTCAAATACATATGATACAAAAATTTGCAGAATATACAATTTAGTACGAAAATAAAGAAATACTATGCAAACGCGAATTGATCCTGACCTCTATCTCTCACTTGAATGCAGTAGGTATACTCCCGTTTGCCTAACGGGGTATTCTTCTGATCCTAAAAAATATTTGCAAATTTTGGGTGAGTTTTGCGAACTCATTGAGTGACCATCATCGATAGCTCACCCAGTCACATAACACATAATTCACATTCACATCATTTCACATTTCACATTCAATACAATTTAATCATTCATATTATGCATATGCAGTGCACATGAGACCTACTTTTTATTTGTTATTTTGTTGTGACCGAGTGCCTAAACTGTCCCATATCCATTGGATACCGGGCTCATTACTAACTGTCCCTTTTTCGATGGGGATACATGGCTCATTTTACATAGTGAGCCTTAGGCTCTTAATCACTTTCTAAGATCAAGGCTCATTTCACACGTGGAGCTTTAAGCTCTGATCGGTGGCTATTCCGGTCACAACTGCCATTATATTTCATGCATTCATGAAATGGAGTGTATCAATCACATTTGCATGTTCCCATTCAATCACATTCTCATATCATCGGACTTAGTCCGGCATTCAACATTAAAGTTAAGAATTCACACTTTCATTCATATGCAAATGCACTTTTAGAACACATTTAACAATTAAATTATGTAGACTTAGTTCATCTAATTCACATTCAATGAGCACTTCAATATTTCATTCATACATCACATTTATCGGACCTTCTGTCCTGAAACTAACACAATCAATTACATTTACATAATCATTCAGTAGTCAATCGTTACAAAATTCAAACAAAACAAACAATGAAGTGAGGCCATCTCGGTTTACTCACAGTATGCTCCAGATTAGCATTTGCTCCCAATTCTGGAAATGTCTGAATGCGGACGTTCATCCTGCACATCAAAGTTATGCAATACACACGTTGCACACACATTAATAATTGCACAATTATAAGTATTCGTTTATGCACAAATATGGAATATGTACAATCCATGCTCAATGACAATCCCGGGTATCTTTCCATTATTCTCGTCACAATATCAATCATATTTTAAAACCCACCTAAGTATAATTTGTACTTAGGTTTACACCTCAATAAAACCATTAGAATCAAAATTCACAATTCAGTTGCTCGTCATTTCATTTCTAGCATTAGTAGCTCTTACAGTATCCAAATCTCATTCACTTTTATTTAATACGCATTACTCATTTCCTTTTAATCACCAATACAATCATATGAACCTCTTCATTTCCATTATATACATGTCTTTGGTACTTTAATACCAACAATTCATTCACTATTGTTATTCTAACATTATAAGATCAAACAATAACCAAACTCTCATTCTTCCTTATAACATCTCCAAAATTCCAGACATTCTGGTCTATTTTCCATGAACATTATGACAAGGAAAATGGAGAAATTTGGTAACAATTCCTTCTAGAAAATTGTTTTACTATCTCTTAAGTTTCTAATGACACCAAGATCATTCCATTTTGTTTAGAAATATGAAATTTATGCCCCAAATATTTTTGGACTGTTCTCTTACTAAAACAATATTCTATGCTCTAATTTCATACAAAAATTGAAATTTTTAGAGACTTAATTAGAACTCAATTTCTTCATGAAACTTGTAGCTATGTCTCTAGTTTACTCCAAATAAAAAATCACTCCATTTGGATAACTACAGAAGAAGATATCATCAAAAATAACAAAGTATGTTTTGTGCTGGAAAGTTTGCAGTGACGAACTTTTCCACATAGGAAAAGTTCGCGTGAAAATTTGCAAGTGAGTTCGCCACGACGAACTTCGTCCTTCAAGTTGGCCGCGGCGAACCAAGGAGAGTTGGCCGTGGTGAACTTTGACAGAAGCATACGCAAAACATGTTTCAACTGCATTTTCCAGATTTTCACTTCCATCATCTACACCTAACACATCTTATACCTCAACCATCTTTTCTACTTCATTTTCACTTCTTTCACTACTTCATTTCAACTAATTTCAACACTCATCCATTAACACAAACAGGTCATAAACATATTTCTATGCTCATCAACTTTCAATTCTCATTAAAACATCCTTTGCACAACCAATCCATCTTAAAAACATATGTAGCATAACCCATAGTTTCTTACTCATCATATACAACATCAATCATCCATAAAACAACTCCTAACCCATTATTTAGCATTTATATGAAACAAAACATCAATATATACATATATATGTTAATTTCTTCACCAACATTCTAGCATATACAAAACTCCTTGTCATGATCATTCAACCTTTAAAACATTTCTATAAATCATTACTCATCAATAAAAGCAAGAAATTTACACACCCTTCACCATTTCATGAGATTAACCTCTAACTATCATCACAAATACTTCATTTAACCAAACCCATAAAATTAAAACATGACTTACTTGATTTAGCTTCCAAATCTTCAAAAATTACCATTAAACCCTAACTCTTTCATCTCCACGGTCATCAACTTTCATGGAGGAATTGGGTCTTTTAGTAGCAAGGTGGAGATAGTAAAGTATTTAAGTGGCTAGTGAAGGAGAGAAGAAAGATTCAACCTTATGGCTTGAAGAAGAAAGCATCGTGAGTGGAGAAGAAGAATGGAGAAGATAAAGGAATGAAGAGGATGAAAAAAATAGGCAAGTGTCATTTTTGGCAAGTGAAAGACCAAAATATGGTCTTTCACTTTATAAAAACATGATTCAATAAGTAGTGTGGCAAGTGACACATGTCACTTTCCCATTGTTCCATTTGGTCCACTAATAATAACTAGTCCATTTTATCTCCAATTTCTAATCCAATTGACTCCTAATTTTCAATGGCACTTGTCATTAAATTCTAAGGTCATTTATCAAAAATTTCATTGCCAATGGACAGTAATTTCTACTACCATTTATTAATAGTTTTGCCACTTGGCAATTTTCCTAGTCCAAAAATACCCAACAATTTTCAGAAATTTCTCCAAAAATTTCAAAAATTCTAAATCAGCAATTATACTCTCCAATTCAATTTTTACATATAAAACCACAATTCTCAATATAATCACATTACAATTCAATTATACCAGGAATGTCAATGAATGCATGTACAGTTATTTTAATGTGTGCAAAAATTCAAATTCACATGTCTGTATGCTGACAATATGCATGAGCATGAAAATGCATTTTTCTTAATCTCTCATTGATTTCACATGTACCGGATGTTAGGTTTCTAACCCTTAGTATGGGAACGGGATGTTATATAATATATATTTTCATTAATTAAATCCACAAAATTAAATCAAATAAGGAATAAAAAACAAAGTAAATCCTAGCAAAACCGTGGCTGCTGGGATTGAAAAATGTGTTGGCTTTATCTTCAGGTGCAGCTCTCTCCTTCCATTGACGTGACAAATAAACTCCTCCTATTCACGCACAGCTGCTGCTCACGCTATCTCCTCCTATTCACGCACCGCTGCTGTTATCTTGGCCAACGTTTCTTTGTTTTTCTCCTCTTTTGCCGCCGCCAGCTGCTCTCTTCTTTTGCTGTTACCAGCTGGTCTCTTCTTTCCTCTGTATTGATGATTTTTATCAAGGTTTTTGGTCCACCTCTTTTTTCGCACACTCATGCCCTCATTTCTTCTCTCCACTACCAACTTGTTTTCTTTTGTTTCTCTGTATTTAATGTCCATCCTCTCTCTCATTCACGGCTAACCCTCTTTCTTTTTTGACTCTCCGCCAGCTGTATTCTTTTATCTCTATCTATTGAACGTCCATTAAGGTCTCTTTTTTTCACTCTTTTTTTCACCACGTTTTAGCCTATTCTTCATGCAAAAATCGTGTCTGCTGTTACGTAAAACGTTAACATTTTTAAGTGGCTAAAACGTTAACATTTTTTAATCCTTGCTTCCTTTGAGGGCTTTTCTTGGTTTATGCTCTTAAACGTTCCAAATCCAACATGTGCCTAAAATTAAAAAAATAACTCTTAATTAGTGCAATTTAAACATTAAATGGACAAGAGTTTAGCAAATTATGTATCTAAAATCAATATAAAATGCCCATTAACAACACCCCCACACTTGAATTGTTGTTTGTCCTCAAGTAACTTACTTAGGTCACAATTAACATATTCTGTCATTTCATTTTCAACGAAAATCAAGTGTTTACAATCCCTTAAACTTTGGAAAACTCGGGTATCAACCTACTACATATATCATAATCTTTTCATCAATGCACATAAACAAAATCAACGGTAGATATCTTTGATCAAAAGCAAGCATAAAATTAAAATGGACCATCCTCACGATATTCACTCATGTCACTCAAGTGTATAAGGGTTGTGTTTCACTCTAAGCTTCCTCTAAGAGATTACACTACCATAGGCTTGCAAATTCACTTATTTTCCACTTCAAAGAGTACTAGCCATTATGGATCAAAAGGGCGTTTAGTAAGGGTTGTAATGGGGCTTAGGTTAAGGTAAAGTAAAAAGGGCAAAGGCTACTCACAAGCATTCATAAAGCACTAAGTAACGTGGGGAAATCAAAAAGAAATTATGAGGTGTGCAAATAGAAACACGGGATTACAACTACTTATCACTATTCAATGCTACTGTTTGATCTTTCTTTTTGTTTTATTTATTTAATTTGTTTTTGTTTTTGTTTTTGTTTTTGTTTGTTTTTTAACAATAAACATAAAAGAAGATAGTAGTAGCACAAATCAACAACAACTAAGTAGATGTACCTCTAAAACATCTCAGAATAGCATATAAAACAAAAGTCCTTAAGTCAGGGACATCAAATACTTAGTACTTTATTCAACTTGTGAAAGGGTCAGGCTAAAAAGCTTTCAAGTTTCAATGCAATGTGATTAATATGAAAACAAACAAGGTCAAAGGCTTAAAGGGGGTAGCAAGGGAAAAATGACTTCGTGGGTTAAGCTAAAGGTTAAAAACAAAGAAGGCCTTTATCATTTCCATAAAGCGTGTAACTAGCAGTATCAAATAGGTTCAGAGCAAGTTCTGAAGGTAATCCACATAAGGAAGCATCACACATAATAAAGAAAATAAATGACTATAAGATGCAGTCATATGGCTCTAGACCTCATATGTGCTTAAATGAAAATCCATCAAACTCCATACATTGCCTCATCACTTAGCATCAGTTATTGACTAAGTTTATCTAATCAACTACTTCAATCAATCCACATGGTTCACTATCCTCTCAAGCTGCCTAATCCAAATTCACGCATACAACTCAATTCTCCGTCCAACTACTTTGACAGAATCATATGGTCAAATTCTTCAAAAATGGGACCCAAGTTAGCTACCAAATGAGTCGCAACCATTTAAGTGTGTATCTCTCATCATCAACATCAATATCATAAACATCAACATGCACATAATCTCAATCCCCCCACACTTAATATGAACATTGTCCCTAATGTTTAAGTAGACAACAATCAAACATAAAGAGGGGAAAGAGGAAGAAGAAACTTCCCTGAAAAAGAATCGGCCAAGAACTCCTTGACACCAACCACGCAAACCTTAATGAAAACTCAAAACAACTCAAAGAAATGCATTAAACTAGAAAGAAACATAAAGGAAACAATGAGAAAAGAAGAGAAAGAAATCTACAGCCCCACTGAAAGGCATGCACTGCGATCAAGGAGGCGAAGTGTCATAAAGAGACAATCGCTCCTCAGAATTATCCACAAACCTAGGCATATGCAATTTAGCTCGTTGTCCATTTATCTTGAAGGGGTTTTCCTAAAAGGAAGGACTTGGATCACCTTGAATGGACCATACCACCTTGACTTAAGCTTCCTTAGAAAAAGACGAGGGCGGGAGTTGTAGATCAATACCTGGTCGCCTACCTTAAAGTCTCGGTGGAGGATCTTCTTGTCATGCCACTTCTTCACACGCTCCTTATACAACTTCGAATTGTTATAAGCATCCAAACAGAACTCTTCAAGCTCGTGAAGCTTCATAAGTCTCTTAGCACCAGTAGCAGACAAATCAAAGTTAAGAAATTTGGTAGCCTAGTATGCACGATGCTCTAACTCAACTGGAAGATGACAAGACTTGTTATACACTATCCTGAATGGTGACATGCCTATGGGTGTTTTAAATGAGGTCCTATATGCCCAAAGTGCATCATCTAGCTTTAAAGACCAGTCTCGCCTAGAAACATTAACAGTTTTCTCTAGTATTTTCTTTAATTCCCTGTTTGAGACTTCAACTTGTCCACTAGTTTGGGGGTGGTATGGAGTACCAACCTTATGGGTCACCCCATACTTAGCTAATAATGAATCAAAAAATTTGTTGTAAAAATGCGACCCCCCATCACTAATGATAGCCCTAGGTGTGCCAAAATGTGTAAAAATATTCTTCTTCAAAAACTTAACAACACCTCTAGCCTCATTTGTGGGCAATGCCTTTGCTTCCACCTACTTGCTAACATAATCAACAACAACTAATATATATTGATTGGAGAAAGACTTAGGGAATGGTCCCATGAAATCTATGCCTCAAACATCAAAAACCTCACAAACAAGAATGTTAGTCAATGGCATGTCATGTCTCCAACTAATGTTCCCGACCCTTTGACACCTATCACAATATTTGAGAAATGCAAATGCATCCCTAAATAAGGTGGGCCAATAGAAACCACACTCTAAAACCTTATGAGCTATCCTAGATGCACCATAATGTCCCCCAGCCTCTCTAGAATGACAATGATGTAACACAGAGGACATTTCCTCTTCAGGAATGCAGTGCCTAATAATATCATCCGCACAAATCTTGTAAAGAAAAGGATCATCCCAAAGATAGTATCTTACCTCAGACAAACTGCTCTTCTCAAATCCTTTCTTTTGTATTACTATTCCGAGCCAATCTGGTTTCCTTGCGTAACCTGCAAGCAGTTTTTTCAATCTCAGTATCTAGTAGCAAATTCTCAGGCTTTTGACCACGAGTGATCATAAAAAAATGGAATAAATAAAAAGCAAATAATAACAGAGCTATGAAAGGAAAATAAAACACACCTAAGTAAAGCAATCAAGCAAACAACTAAAATACGCAAATAAACAACGAAGAAAGAATTAAATATGAGACAATTAATACCATTTAACCTAATGACTCACAATAAAGAAATTTCCCGGTAAAGGTGCCAAAAACTTGTTACGGTGTAACATTCCAGATCACCCGCTTACAGATATTGTCCGCTTTGGGTCTTGGCCTAACCAAGTCCTCACGGTTTTGCTTTTTTCGAGACCTTCCCAGGAGGTCACCCATCCTAGAACTACTCTCACCCAAGCAAGTTTACCCTCGGAGTTCCGATGGGATCTGGTCCATTAGGTTATGGAAAATACGTTTATAAGGGAGAGGTATCCGTACCCTTATAAGGCGTACTTCGTTCCCCTCTACAACCGATGTGAGATTTCACACTCTCCACCTCCTTAGGACCCTGCCCTCTTTGGGGTCCAATCTAGCTGGCATGACGGTTCGGGTACCGGCTCTGATACCACTTGTAACATCCCAGATCACCCGCTTACAGATATTGTCCGCTTTGGACCTTGTCACATTTCCAAGACTTTATCATAAGAATCCATGCTCCTATCATGTCATATAGTAAACACTTCTAATCAATGACACATTCCACCACTCCATTCCAACCAATTTCCTTCATTTAAGCTACATTTATCAATTACACAACTCATTACCTTAATCCACTTCTTCTCCCACCGTTTTGATGACCTAAACTTAATCAACACACATGTTCTTCATTCTTCATCATCAATTCACATCATACATATATAATTAACACCATAGAATTCATTTAGATCATCAATTTCAAAAGATATTTAACAATTCACAAACTTTCACCTAAAGGGGACAATTTCGGTTTTCACTTAAATAACCCTCTCCATGACACATTTCATTCATCTAAACCATGTTTTATGCATATTCAAGCATGAAGAACAACATATCTTAACACCAAACTCAAAATCATAATGTAGAGAGAGATGAGACAAAATTTACCTAAACCTTCCTTTAGTGATATCTCCAAATCCTTTGAGAATTTCTCAAATCTAATTCTAGATTTGAGTTCCTTGACCCCAAATTAGCTTAGAACACCTTGATTGAGGTTGAAGAATAAAAAACTTGGTGTAAAATAGGTGAGGGGCGAAACTCGCTACTTTCTCTCCTCTGTTCTCCTTTCTTCTCTTCTCTTTTAATTAAAACAAAGTGTTTAAGTCTTAAAGGGTGGGGTGCACGACCATACATAAGAAGAGTCTAGAATTTTGACTCTTCTTTGATCAAAATATGGTGAATTTACCATTTTTCCCTTAGATTGAATGAAATTACCATTTTATCCTCCAAACTTTCCTAAATTTGCAATTAAGCCCAAAGTTTAGAAATCTCCAAAACTTTTATTTTTATTTTGGGTCCTTGGACTCTTTGAAATAATAATTAATCCCCTTAACTTCATAAAATTACATATTGGTCCTCCAAGAATTGAAAAATTACTATTAAGTCCTTTAACTTTTAACAATTTGCAAATAAGCCCTTATATATTTCAACTTTTCCTATTAAACTTTCTAAGTGTCCAATAAGTCTATAAATCACGTCTAATCACCCATAAGGTATTAGAACACATTTAATTCAACCACCATAGTCATATCCATCCAATGGACTCAGTTTTACACATTTAAAAACTCATATGTCGAAAATCTCCAAGATTCTACATTACCTATGGAAGGGAATATAACATTATAAATCATTTACATATACACCCAAATGAATTAAATACATCTTTGAACTCATATACAACCATGTATATATCAATATACAGTAGTATCTCCAAATACAGTACAACACCAAAGGGCTCAGAAAGTTCGGCATTACAAGTCCTCCCCTCCTCATAAGAGTTTCGTCCTCGAAGCACCTAAGTCGAGAACACAAATGAATGGGGGTACAGACGACTCATAGTATCCTCAAGTTCCCCTGTCATCTCCCTAACCATCAAGCTAACCTAACCTTATGTGCAATGTTTACATCCTTTTCTTCCTAATTTTCCTTTATGAACAAGTTGTCTTCGTTTAATCATAACTCTCTCTGAAAAAATCAAATTACCATGATTCTTATGCCTCCTAAAAGTAGACTTCCATTAGTCGTAATATATCTAAAAATTACGCAAACAACATCTCCCTTGAAAATATTATCTCCATCTAAATTATGTCCTGTTGCTGGTAAGAAACAGACTGGTAACTGATACTCAACCCTTAATAAATCATTATCAATACATCTTATAACAAAACCATTTCACAGAAGCATTAATAAGACATCAATAACCATTTTTTTTATGTCTTATACTTTCACTAATTCGGACTCTAAGGTCCTAAAAAATTAGAAAATAATATAAGCTTCCTACACAGGGGTCTATCACAGGCAGTATTAGGGAAACAAGCATAACTCGAGCTCTAGTCACTATTTTGTCAACCCACTGTCACAGAGGTCAAGTTAAGAAATATATCAACAACTTTCATTCTTTGAGTTGCTTCAAATTCGTGCTCTAAGGACAATATCTGTAAGCGGGTGCTATGGGCTGTTACAAGTGGTATCGGAGCCGGTACCCGAACCGTTGTGCCATCTTGGCTGGACCCCAAAGAGGCTGGGCCCTAAGGGAGATGGAGAGCGTGAGATCCCACATCGATTGGAGAGGGGAACGAAATATGCCATATAAGGGTACAGATACCTCTCCCTTATAGAAGCATTTTTTGTGGCCTAATGCACCGGATTCTATCGAAACTCCGAGGTTAAATATGCTTGGGTAAGAGTAGTTTTGGGATGGGTGACCTCCTGGGAAGGCCTCGGGAAAAGAAAAATCGTGAGGGCTTAGTTGGGCCAACGCCTAAAGCGGACAATATCTGTAAGCAGGTGATCTGGGATGTTATATACGGTATGAGCAAAGCAATATAAATTAAATTCTATCTAGACCAACTAGAGGCAAGCTTACCCCATCGACAAGTAATATAAAACGGTAAGAGCCATATATCGTACCCAAGGGATTCAAACATGCAAGAAAATTAAATTAAACGATGCAAAATTACTCAAACAATCAATCATTGATTGATTTTAAAATAAAATAAAGTAAGAGAATCAAGGAAATATACAAGATGCAAAGTATGAATTAAAAATGACTAGACTTATTCAAATGACAGAAATTGACTAAGGTATTAGATTTCAATTGGATTAGACACTAAAACTTGTAACGGTGGATTGATTTAAGGATTTACTTCACTTAAGCGAGTCAAACCCAATGTTCGTAGGAATTCCCTTCTCTTCTAAATCCGAGTTATCTACTTGTTTCATAGATAATTTGGAATAAAAGGAATTTAATACAAGAACCCTAAAATTAAGTTCGTTAATCCTAGGTATCCTCACATAAGATCCTAAGGTTATCTACGCTTTAGTCTCAAGTATGTTGTTTGATTAATTTTTCGACAAACTAAATCCGATTGGTTACAACATTCAATCATCTAAGACCTTAATCTAGGTGATCAAGCTAAATTAGGACTAAATATGAATTCCATCAAGCAAAAACCAATACCACAAAAATTTTCCTAGTCCAATATCAATCCTAACCTCAACCAAAAAAAAAACTTACTTACACATATTCATCAATGTAACACAAATCATGGTCATAATATATATTTTCATTGATTAAATCCACAAAAATTAAAACAAATAAGGAATAAAAGCAAAGTAAATCCCAACAAAACCATGGCTGTTAGGATTGAAAAATGTATTGGTTCTATCTTCAGGTGTAGCTCTCTCCTTCCATTGACGTGACAAATAAACTCCTCCTATTCACGCACAGCTATTGCTCATGCTATCTCCTCCTATTCATGCACAACTGCTGCTATCTTGGTCAACATTTCTTTGTTTTTCTACTCTCTCACTGCCGCCAACTTAGTTCTTTTCTTTTGTCGCCGCCAGTTGCTCTCTTTTTTCCTCTATATTGATGATTTTTATCAAGGTTTTTGGTCCAGCTCTTTTTTCGCATACTGATGCCCTCGTTTTCTTCTTTCCGTCGCCAACTTGTTTTCTTTTGTTTCTCTGTATTTAATGTCCATCCGCTCTCTCATTCACACCTATCCCTCTTTCTTTTTTCACTCTCCACTAGCTATATTCTTTTTTCTCTATCTATGGAATGTCCATTAAGGTCTCTTTTTCTTCCACTCTTTTTTTCACCACGTTTTAGCCTATTCTTCATGCAAAAACCGTGGCTGCTGCTATGTCAAAACATTACCGTTTTAAAACGTTAACGCTTTTAGGTGGCTAAAATGTTAATGTTTTTTTTTAATCCTTGCTTCCTTTGAGGGCTTTTCTTGCTTTATGCTCTTAAACGTTCCAAATCCAATATGTGTCAAAAAAGTAAAACAAATAACTCTTAATTAATGCAATTTAAACATTAAATGTATAAAAGTTTAGCAAATTATATATCTAAAATAAATATAAAATCCCCATTAACATTGCCAAAGACATTTTACGGAGAAATAGTCCGAGCAATGATCTACTTAATAAATCAACTCCCTCAATTCTGTTAGATTTTGAGATTTCCAAGAGCGCGTTGATCGCGGCTCTGTTGTTCGATCTTAATGATCAAACCCTTGAAAGCCGAATAAAAAATAATTTATTTCCAAGGATTGCAATATAGGATGCAACCTTGGGTCGTCTCACTTAATCGGAACCTAACGAAATGGACCTAAGCTAGCCTATATGTCATTAAGTACAAGTGAAGTTAGTAAAAAAAAGGGGTTTTGATTTTTGAAAATGTTAAAGAACTAAAATGCAATGCAGAAAGCATGTAAAAAGTATTTTTGGGTTTTTTTTGAAAATAGAAAATGAAAATACTAAAATAAGTGATAAAATCCTTTTGAAAATGAGCTTTGGCTATCACAGTTCAAAACTAATCTGATAGGAGTAGAAATCATTAAGTTTGAATGGTAAACCTTAAAGGACTCTCTTTAAGTCCAGGGTCTTGATTAATGAACTCCTGTCACTCCCAACTCCATTTCTCAAGACCCCATTAGGCGCTCTTAAGCCCTAGAACCTTAAAGGACTCTTTAAGTCTAGGATCTTGATCAATGAACTCCATTGCTCAAGATCCCGTTAAGTGCATCTTAGTGTGTGCGGATGGGATTAGAATTCACTAAGTTTAAATGGTAAACCTTAAAGGACTCTCTTTAAGTCCAAGGTCTTGATTAATGAACTCCTGTCACTCCCGACTCCATTTCTTAAGACCCCATTAGGCGCTCTTAAGCCCTAAAACCTTAAAGGACTCTTTAAGTCCATGATCTTGATCAATGAACTCCATTGCTCAAGATCCAGTTAAGTGCATCTTAGTGTGTGCAGATGGGATTAGAAATCACTAAGTTTGAATGGTAAACCTTAAAGGACTCTCTTTAAGTCCAGGGTCTCGATTAATGAACTCCCGTCACTCCCGACTCCATTTCTCAAGACCCCATTAGGCGCTCTTGAGCCCTAGAACCTTAAAGGAACCTTTAATTCCAGGATCTTAATCAATGAACTCCATTGCTCAAGATCACATTAAGCGCATCTTAGTGTGTGCGGTGGAAATGCCAATGCAATGCGTCAAATGAAATCTAGCATCAACTCAATATCAAACACAACTAGGCAGATAAAAGAGAATCAACAAGATCACAAGTGGACATATATGAGACTTCATATATTTACGCTCAAAGTTCTACATAAACAAATCCATAACACATTACATTGTTCAACACTTGATTAAACTCTAATCAAGCAAATCTAACTACAAAGCGATAAACCCTAACTCGGCTGTTCATAACAATGTAGTTAAACGTGACAATGTAAACTACTAATCCAAACCATAAATTGAATGTCCAATAATAATCAAATAGCTTCACTACAAGTTACAAATCCTAGACTTAGGCATTCATAAATCATAGTTAAACTACAGATTAAAATACTCCCCTTTGAAGCTCGGTAAACTCGCAATGAATCCAAGCTACCATGGTAGAAGTCGGCGGTGGAAATGGAGAGAAAATCTATATAAAAATTCCACCCAGGGAACCCGCAGGTAACCCTGGGTGGTGGTGGTGAGATCGAAAGTGTTTTCTCTTGGTTCTCTCTTCGCTCGTCTCTTCTCTCTGCCGAATGTCATCTGTATTATCTCTATTCTTCTCCATATGATATGATCCACTTAATATATATGTCGGCACCGAAAATAGGTTTCTTCTCAAGTCGAGTTGCTGGGTCGGGTACGCACAGTATGAGAATTTTCCACTTTTAGTCGGGTGCCCGACTGTTCACCGCGACGTGTTAATTAATTGACGTCGCGACGTGCACTTCTTGGCTTGCTCGCCGCAACGTGTTAATTAATTGACGTCGCGATGTGCTGTCTCCTTCTGATGCGTCGCGACGTGCACCTCTTATATGCCGCGACGTGCACCTTTTGATCACTCGTCGCGACGAGATAATTGATTCACGTCGCGATGAGCTTTTCCTTCATGGCGCGTCGTAGAGTGATTCGCCACGGCGATGCCGGGATGAGACAAGTCATGGCTTCTATTTCTTTGTTCCACCTGGTTATACTCTTCTCGAGTTGGCCCCTTCAGACCTGCAATGAAAAGTAATAATTGTAATATTAATTGTCCTACAATTTAAGGGAGTGCAATGGTTAATTAATTATGACAATTTGACCCTCAAATCACATTAATTCGAAACACATACTCTTTGGTCAAATTAAGCATAATATCTAATAAAAGAAGCCGAAAAGTATAACAAAAACCATGAAAATGTCAAGGAATAATATAACAAACTTGGGTTCAATCAAATTCCCTCACACTTAGACCTTTGTACTCCTGGACAAAGCTTATAAAAGGTAAAGAGATACAAGTGCAAAAGAAAATACCGTCCATGTTTAAAAGTTAGAGTAGGAAATTGGAGGTCCTCTTATTCAATGTACGCTGTCAATAAAGGAAGCAAGTTCACCTTTGCGAGACCTCCTCCCTTGCATAAACCAAATAAAAACAATAGTGAATTAAGAGGAAAATTACTAAAACAACTCAATGAAATAACACGACAAAAGTGTATGCATAAACAGATAAAAAAATCGACGAAACAATCAAAATCACTTTAGCAAACAAAAACAATCAAAATTAATTCAAGTTCAAAACTCTAAAGACCTCCCCGGCAATAGCGCCAAAAACTTATTATGCCCAAAAAGTTCTAAAAAGACCTAGGCTATCCTACTCGCAAGTATACGAGATAGTTGTAGTTGATAACCCAGGGTCGTCTCCCACGGAGGTGAAATTGGTCAACTTAATTAAGTTTGAATTAAAAATAAAAATAAAAACAATTTAGTCCTAGACATTCTATCCCAATTGTTGAGTGAAAGCTTTTAAAGAAAATTACGAAATTAAATTAAAAAGTAGACAGAATCAATTGGGAGCAAAGAGTAGATGGAATTAATTAGGAGCAAAGACAAATAGATTAATCGCAGAGGAAAAACTCTTGAGAATTAATTTCACTAATTTAATCTCCTATGTATGATTAAGGGAAAATGATTGGATTGTTGTCTTACTAAAATTAATAGTTGGGTTCTAAATCGATTCAAATAATGAACTAGTCTAACTTTCGTATTCAACAAGTTATTATCTGAATTAATTATGAAAACCTGACTACTAATTACCACTTAAGTTGATATATTTCTAGTTCTTAACCTAAGCGTCCATAGTTTCTCGATCCAAACTTCATCTCTCGAATATTTATTTAATACTAAAATGATGCAACGTTTGGCCATTATATTACATTTGTTCAGTTCAGAAACCACAACAATGACAACAGATCCGTAACCCTATCATGCATATTCAACTAAATATCTACATTAATTCTCAAGAAAAGAGATCAGTCCTTCACGGATATCACAACATTCTTCATCATTAAACACTTTAATTGCATGTTACTGTCAACAAAAGTATTAAAGCAATAATAAAACAATGAATACCGAATGGACTATCCAAAGAAAAAAATAACAGTCGACTAAACTAATAAGATTATAAGTCAGTTAATAACAAATAGTAAAATGAAAGAAACAAAGCAATAAGTGAGGAATATAGTAGGCAAACAAATCATCGGATGAAGAGTTGTGGAGCTCTCTAGCCCCTCTCAAGCTTCCAACTTTGGCTCTCGCCTTCTGCTTCAACTTCTTCCTTAGACGAATGTTCACTCAAGTTAAATGGGATTCAGCTCCAGCTCTCACTTTCGGCCTCTCCCAAGCTTCCACCTCTATGTTGTTTTGCTCTTCTTCCCGACTTACTCTGTTTCCTTTATCTATTTCTCTCTATTTCTCTCTATCTCTCTGTTCCTCCCGAAATGAGTCTGTAGTGTCTTGATGGTTTACCTATAGGGTTTTTTTATAGCTTATGACCCTTTTTTTTTACATCCTTCCTCTTTTATTTATAGCCCGACTCTAAGTTTAGGTTTGTATGGTTGTTACGCCGTCAACCTACACGTGTCAGACTCAAAGTTAGTGTCAAAGAATTTGCACGGGGGTGACTAGTTAAGTCACCCCTATGACTAGCCACACACGGGGGTGACATACCAAGTCACCACCGTGACTAACATTTAACTTAATTGTTAGTCATGCATGCTGGTGACAAACCACGCCACCTTTAAGGTGGTGATTTATCACTATTGCGAGGTGGTGACACTTGTCACCACTTTTCTTTTATTTTTCTTTTTAATTTTTTATTTCTCTTTTCAACCTATATGCAAAATTCACAAAATAATCCAATTAACATTCATGCAATATTCACACAATTTCCACTCAATTTATCTAACATTTGGATCAAACACAAAGATTTGTAACCAAATCGAGATATGAAGCAAATTAAAAGCAATAGAAGCTAGGCACAACATGATACGTTGTGTTGTACCACTATTTCGCCATAGCTAACCAATTTACCCATTTTTATAGCATATCACTACAAAAGCATTGGAGATATATTTCTAGTTTTTTATTGACAACTTCTAACTGCCCATCTGTTTGTGGATGACAAGAAGTAGAGAGTTTCAATTTTACGCCTTGCAACCTAAACATCTCCTGCTAGAATTTGCTTAAAAAAAAGAGGATCGAGATCATTTATTATTGCTTTAGGTATACCATGTAGCTTGAACATGTGATACATGAATACTTACACAATTTCTTGAGCTTTATAAGGGTGTCTTATGGCCATAAATTGTGAGTACTTGCTCAATTGATCCACCACCACAAAAATGGATGATTTGCCTTTGGAAGTTAGTAAGTCCTCTATGAAATCCATGGTTATTTCTTTCCAACATCCTTTGGGAGTAGGAAGGGGTTGGAGTAATCCCAGATTAGCTGCATGTTCATATTTGCTTTGTAGACAAGTAACATAGTTTTTCACATGGCTTCGCACATCCTTGGCTAGTTGCTTCCAATGAAACAAATTATGTACCTTCTTAATCGTAGCTGTTATGCCTAAATGCCTCCTTTAAAGGTTGTCATGTGTGAAAGTTATAATTCTCTTCCAGAGCTCGTCATTGCAACTAATCACAATCCTTCCTTTCCATGTTAACAAATCATTTTCCATTCATAATTTCCTGACTGCTTCTCCTGATTTTCCAAATTTTTATGAGATCCTTGATAATAGCATCTTTCTTCGATCCTTCTTAGATCTCATCCATCAATGTTTCCTAGATGTGAGATACTCTCATTGCTAACCTTTGTTGTCTTGAAATTTTAGATAGGGAGTTCGCTATAAGGTTCTCCTTCCCACTCTTGCACGTTACTTCAAGCTCTGATGATCCCTCTATACTATGAAAAATCTCCCATTTAAGTAGTGATGCCACTGTTTCACTGCTTTAATTATAGCTAAGAACTCTTTCTCGTAAGTGGAGAGTCCTTGGTGTTTCGTTGCTAACGCCTTGCTTAAAAAAGTTATCGGATGCCCATATTGTTGAAGCACAACCCCTATTCCCTTCTTGCATGCATTTGTTTCTATTGAGAATAGGTGTGAAAAATCTACTAACAATATGACTGGAGACACCATCATTATTCTTTTAAGTTATTCGAGTGTCTGCTATTGCTGCTCCTTCCATTCCCAACTTCCTACCTCCTATTTCTTAAACAATGCATTGAGTGATTTGGCAATGATCTTGTAGTATTTTATAAAAAAATTATAATATCCAGTCATTCCTAAAAATCTACAAAGTTTTTTTTTCATGTTTGAGGTAGTGGCTAGCACTTAACTTTTTGGACATTAGTGTGTACTCCCTTCTTAGAAATAAAGTGTCATAGATAATCAACTTGTTTTGACCCAGACATGCATTTCCTCCCTTTGATGAATAATTGTTGCTATTGTAGGATGCCAAGAACCTGTCGCAAGTGTTTTAAGTGTTGCTGTTATAAATAAGAAGGTCGTCAAAGAAAAATAATAGAAATTTACACAGATAGGGCTTGAAGATATCATTCATTAGACTTTGGAAGGTGGAAAGGGCGTTTGTGAGCCGAAAAGGCATCACCAGAAATTCAAAATGCCCTTTATGTATTTTGAATGCTATCTTTGGTATGTCTTTCTCCTTCATTTTGATCTGGTGATACCCAGATCTTAAATCCAACTTGGAGTACCAGATTGAGCCCCTTAGCTCTTCTAGCAATTCTTTAATCAATGGGATGAGAAATTTTTTCTTAACAGCATACTTGTTCAACTCTCAATAAACTATACATATTCTCAAGGTGCTAACTTTTTTCTTGATGAGGATTATAGTCGATGCATAGGGTTAACACTCTTCCTTATAAGCCATTGATTAATTAATTCATAACACTAATCTCTCTTTAACATCTTTTTGTTCTCCCAAGTATCCATAGGGCAGTATGTGTAACATCCTGTTACCTATGGGAAGGGTAAAATAGGAAATATAAGTGAACAGTGAGAGCTTAGAAATGCAATTGCA
>JAOSBM010000204.1:19980577-19997882 GCA_027568955.1 Erythroxylum tenue | reverse complement strand
AGAGCTAGCAGCAGCGGATTCGGCACCAGGGAAGGTCGGAAGAACAGCCGAAGTGGGACCAGAATCTGCAGGAAGAACCGGGGAGACATCCTCGTGAGACCGCTCTTGAGGAACAGTCAAGGCGGGACCAGGAATCGCAGGGAGAGTCGGAGAGACATCCTCATGAGACTGCTCTTCCTCCTCCTCCGAGCTAAGGTCCAGTTCTTCATCCGGAATTACCTCCCGTTCCCTCTCGATTACTCCCCTTATTTCCTCAAGAGAAAGACCGAACTCGAGGGGAATCATCGACTCGGCGTAATCTTCAAAGGATGGGCGATCCGACCCATCAGGAACGCAGACGTCATGGCAGCTCTTCAAGATGGAAAGAGCCAAGTCGCAGACATACTCATAACATTCCTCTTGTAGGTACCGCTCTTTCCATCGCTTGATTACATCGATCCTTTCCCTCTTGATAGAGCTCCGCAATTCCGTCAGCATATTCTCGGCCCTTACCCGAACTTTCACCGCCTCGTGGCAATCCTGGAGGAACTTGGATCGAAGCTCCTGTTCCTTGGATCGAAGCTCCTGTTCCGCCCTCACTTTAGAACGGGCTTCATGAACTTCTTTCCTCAGCTCCTCACATTCCCTCGCCAGCTCTACCTTCGCCGCGAGCGCCCTGCTTTTCTTCGCCTCTCTCACGACAAGCTGAGCCTTCAGGTCGCTCCTGTCCTCCTCCTTCGAAGCTAGCTGAGCCTTCAGGACACTCTTATCCTCCTCCCAAGATTTCCTCTCCTCCTCCAAAGAAGAAAGTTGAGCTTGGGCAAGGTCTCTTGCTTCCTTCGCCTCGGCGAGCTCGGTCCTCAAAGTACGGACCTGCTCAAGTTTTTCCCGGGCTTCCCGATCCAGCTATTGGGAGACCCCATCGAGTTGATCCAGCCGTTGATATATGGCGAAGGAGAGCGTCAGAGCCCTGGTGCAGCTGCGCACGAGAAAACCCAACAGCTCCTTATTCTCCAGAGTATCCACAACCCCCTCGTCCCGGGGAGGCACAACCTTTTCAGCAAGATGGAGGCACACATCGATATCCTTAATCGATGTAGCCCTATCTAGATCGATCGTGGACACCCATCTCCCCTTGTCCTTCGCTTTCCCTTTCCCTTTGTCTTTTCCCTTGCCTGCATCCGATGGGCAAGGAGGAGGAAGAGTCTGAACAGTTTTCTTCCTTTTCAGAGGAGGCTCCACCTCTTCTTCCTCCTCCTCTATGATCCCAAGGCTCTCACCCACCGGTCGGGTCACCCCTATTGGCTGTTCAGGGACAGCCACCACCGCGAGCGCTGCGGACGACTCGAAAGCGGTCGGCTGAGGATCGGGAGCGATCGGTTGAGCGACATCCACGCTGGTCTCCCCTTTCTTGCTCTGCTTCTTTGCCCTTGAAGGCCTAGCAACCATGCGCTGGCCTCTGGTGGAGCCAGTGTCCCCGTCGAAATCCTCGAGCCTTACCATGGCTGCACAACAATAGAAATAGGTCAGAAATCGAAGCCAATACTTACAAATGCAGCAAACAATCCAACCACGAGGAGTCAACCAGAAGGGGCAGGTTCTTCCCCTAGCTCGTCAATTCGGGGCGGAGGGTCAATTTAGAAAGACTCGACCGAGGCCCCCCCGCGATACCCCATAATGAGACGATCAAAATCGTATCGATCGAGCGCCTTGATCCGGTCAATCACCCCCAGCTCCTCCCTAGAGATAGATATGTTTGAGATGTCATTCCATCGCTCGGACAGAGGATATCTCCATCGCCTGGACTCGAAGGATGATCCCGGACGCCTCACAAAGAAGTATTTTGTCTTCCAAGACTGGATCTTGGAAGCTGTTCCCGTGAGACGATAGCGGGCGTCTCTATACTGGAGGTGAGGAATCCCAGCCCCAGTACTCGAACTTTGTTTCATCCTCAAAAAATGACGCAGGACGCCGACCGATGGAGGACACCCGAACTGATGGGATAGCAAGGCTAGACCATTGATAAACCTCTAGCCGTTCGGAGGAAGCTGACTGGGTCTTAGTTGGAACGCGTTGCACACCTTATCGACGATCGGGGCATATGGAAGCTTCATGCCACCGACCGAGAAAAAACTGTCAGAAATAGCAAAATATCCTCCCGGATTGCTATGGATCCGCTTGCTCTTGGCAGCCAGCTGAGGTCCCCAGGACGCCGGGATGTTATTCTTTATGACCGATTGATTCAACTCCATCGCGGTCATAATCGATGGGTCAGTCGGCGGCTTTTCAACAACTTGCCCATCCTTCCGGGTGCTTGTCCCAACTTCTTCTTTCCCCCTAGCCTCAGATGCCTCATTTCCGCTGGCCCCCAACGTCTCAACCCTGTCCGCCCCTACCTCTAGCGGTTCAACAATTCGGAGAGCACTCTCCGCGGCATCCCTAAGTCTAGACTCATCTCTAGGGCTAGTCGACGACATGTTATCAAAAAGGAAACTTATAAGACGGAATAAGAAGGGACGTACCTAGTTTAGTGACTGAAGCTAAAGATGAAGATGGTGGAAATAATTCCGGTGACTGTAAACAGAAAGACAAAGAGCCTGTAAACAGAAAGGCAAAGAGCAAAGGAAGCAGAGATCGGAGAATCAAAAACGCAAGAAGAAGAGAAAGGTATTGATTCTGGACATTTATAGCGAATCCGAATGAGCGCACCAACCAACGGCGGACACGCGGCCAAATCCAAGTCGAGGAAGGACGCGTGGTACGATCCGAGCGGTAGGGAACGTTAGGGTTACCAGAGAACCGAAGAGGCGTGTCAGTTGAAAGGAAGCGCATGACACGCATGACAGCTGCGCGGCAGTTAAAAAGGTGAATTGCTTCAAATTTTGAATGGCGCTCAGAAGATACGTATCGTCAAGTCATAATTAAACCTGGTGTTGCGACTAGGCATTGGTGCCCGATCGATCGCCCAGCTCCAATATGGGTCCATCGATTGTCCTACCCCAGCCCGACCTCCCGCACGCCAGGTATAAAAGTCCGATCGACTTTCTGTCATAGCAGGAGCGACTGCATATATGACATCGACCTTCGATCGACCAGCCTCGTCATGGGATGCCACAAAGACGAGCCGTTCAATCGTAAAATACTCCTTCGACCCTTCTCCTTGATCAGACTCGAGGAGTAGGAGGCTTATGGTTGGGTTGGTCATACAAGGCCCAATCCCAGGTCCAGGTGTCGACGGCCCAGTCGTAGGTGACAATCTCCCATGCAAACACTAAGACGTACGTAAAGACTTAAACTTAGCAATTGCTTCATATATAAGGTATTATTCTGCCATAATAGAGGTACGAGATTCATACCCTATTTTTCTCTACTCTCAGCTGTCTAAAACCCTCGTAAAGAAACTAACTTGAGTGTCGGAGGGGCTTTCCGGGAACCAACTCCCGGAGTGTCTTTATTGTTTTGCAGGTATTCTTCACTTCAAGCCTACCGAGACAATAGATTCGAACAGCAACATCCAGCCTCAACAGAATCAGGTTGAACCAAATATTATATATAATTATTGCGTAATTACGATGTCACACTGATTCGACCGATGATCGAACCGGTCAAACTGATAATCAGTAAGACCTCCGATTCGACGTCCGGTCTGAGTTTCAAAACGTTGCCGCTGAGGAATAGACCTGTAAAGCCAATGTATATATCCTATTTTAGGTGAAGGGAAATTAGTGCCTTGCATTGTATGTTTTTATCATTTCTTTATTGTCGATACATACCGAATTGAAGGTGTTGGTCGATATTCCTCCTGCATATGCCTTTCTGAACCTTTCTTATACTTCCGGAAAGATAGTTCCTTAAGAATTGGTGACAATGAAAAGACTACCTCCAAAAGTTGGGGGTTCTTATCTTTCTAAAGAATGTGTTCCAATTGTATGCAATTATGAAGCCGCATTTGGTGCTGTTCCAATTGTATGCAATTATGAAGCCGCATTTGGTGCTGTTCTTTAGTTAGGTATAATTCTGTCTGGATACATGCAATTGTCCCACATGCAATTAGTTAAGCAGCTAAGAAACGGAGTACAGCGAACATTATTTAGAAGGAGACAAGATTCTCTGTCTAATATTACTCTGTCTTATTCTGTTTTATAGAATCTCAGCCATTTATTTTATAGGACTCACACAGAACTTATACGAGAACCACATAAATAAATGACTGAGATTTATTAGACACAATAAGACACAATAATATTGGACAGAAAATTTAGACTCATTTAGAAGAGTGTATACCCTACTTTTTATGATTAAAAGTCCAACAGCCAAGTCTAGATATTTCCATGTTTGAGACCTTGAAATCGGTCCATTACTAAACAGATCTTCAGTTTTTTCAGATGGATTTTTTTTCTTACATTGGGAAGAGATATTACCTGGACATGAAGCAAGTTAGGTATACTTTTGGAGCACCCGAAACCAATCACTACATAAAGCAAACGAAATATTGAGTAAATTTCCGGGAGATTCATGTATGCAATCCATCCCACTCCAGAGCGAAGTAGTTGCTCTAACTCTTTACTCCATGACAAGCAAGTGAGCAACTACTCTCTTAATAGTTGATGTAGTAATGGAGACTAAAGTTTAGCTATACGATAGGAATAAGCTGTTTATAATTATAACTTGTCTCCCTTTATCTCTTCGATTATTAATGGTTATTAAGTTTTTAATTTAGGAAATTTCATTTGTAGAATGACTATTTATGTCAAACGATCAACTGAGAAACAAATAATACAGTTAGAATTCACAACGTTTCTTATGGTTTCAAGCAACCGTTTGCTACTACTAAGAATAGTACATGAATTATTGATTATGATGCTATGGATTACATGAACTTTGGCATTAATCATATTAAATTTATAAAACCCTCCACACAATTCTAATTGTTTTAATTATGATGGCTCAAATGATCTCGTCTCTTGTGATTTTTAACCTAATCCTTGTATTTGTTTTAGGACATTTGAATACGGAAGACAACTGATTATTGTATTAGAAGTGTTACCTTAATCTTATGGTTGCAAGTTCCATTAACTGGCTTAAGTTTTTGCAGTTGATAAGTCTGGCAAGCCTTCAATTTTAGAAATTTAATTATAGCATAAGAGTTTAGGTCATGCATCCTTTAGATATTTAGAAAAATTACTTCTCAAAATTAAAGTTGTTTTTTCAAGTAGCTATTTTCGATTAGTGTAATATTTGTGAACTAGTTCAAAGTCAATATGAACAAGGGTCCAATGTCAATTCATTAAACATGTTTCAGATTATCTAATTTTAACATGATTGCATTAAACATGTTGAAATTAACAGGAGCTTTATTAAATAAAAATTAAAAACAGAGTTGATTGAAGTGCCTCACATACCAACTTGCTAATGTTCTCATTAAAACAGTATCAAATCAAGTCTTCAATTGCTTTATGGATAAATGAGACATGAATGTTATCTATACACCGATTTGTAGGAGATTATTGACAAGTAAAATTATTATTTCTAAGTGTTGGCTGTACGATGAGAAATTGATCTCTGTACTTACTAGTTGTATCCTTATAAATTTGCATATTTTAGGTGCTTGTTATTGTCTTAAATCAGGAAGATTCCTATTAAGGATTGATTTTATATAAAGACTTACGTCAGATCATCAACAGAGAAAGAATGCAATTCGAATTGAAACTTCTATAAACGTATCTTATTCTAGTGGTTATTGATTATAATGAGGTGGGACGATATGGTAAGACTAAGGGGCTCGTCCTGGACTTCCTCGAAAGGCATATACAAGCCAACCAGCATTTAGGCACTTGTCTTAGATATGGACATGTATAACAGATCATATGGCAATTGGAAAGTTGGAAAATAGGAAAGGGATTAGCGGTTGTTTGACTTATTGGGAAACATAATTTCTCTAATTTCGAATAAGGGAAGAATGGGTTTCAGTTTGACTAGAACAACAGCTAAAATCTTGGGTCTGCAATGACTGAAGAATTCCAATTTCCAATTTCCACTTTCAAAATTCCAAGAGTAGAACAAAACTCCAAAACTCTTCATTCGCTCGTAAAAAGAAGGGCGACTAGATTGTCATTGAATAATCGTATTGCAATGAAAAACATTCATAACCACACAGAAGTAAAAGATTTTACACCACAGATTTCTTTGGCTCGGATATCATAAAGTAATAACAAATAATCTGTTCCACGGATAAACGTGCAAGCAAGTATGGATATTTTCAAAGCATTTTCTTTTTTCTTCGATAGTACACCGGTAAAGAGAAAGTGATAACTTTTTTGTAATTCTTGTAGGTTTGGAAACAATGAGCAAATGAGGAATAAGTGGGGAAATGTTAACCGTTGAATTAGGATAAAGTTTGAGCAAGACCCATGAAAACATCTCATCAATTAAGCCAGATGGTTATGAGATATTGATCTTTTGTTCATCGAGCATATGATATTAAAGTTTGGGATCTTTCTGTTTGTGCATTAGTTGTTTTTTTTTTTAATGCTTAAGTGAAAGAATCTAGCTCTCCATTTGTATACGATAATAACAAAGAACATTCACTTCCCGATTTGTTTTTATCCATCTAGAATATGTAATACACGAATTTCACACACCCTTGTGGATGACGTCAATTAGAAGGAGATGCGTTTTTTTTCATGTACCTTGTCCTTATTCATATTTGGAAGAAAAATAGGGTCACAAGGAATGAACAACTCATTGAGACACCACATCCAGAATCAAAAGTCAGCAGCAGATCAAAGCTTAGACCAAAGTAGGATAAGCCACTTCTTGGATGACTCAGCCCCTAAAACCCAATCAAATCTTCTGCTGACAATTTCTTGGCCTTGGAACTTAACCGTAACCGCAGTTACCCTTACCTTAAAGTAAAGCCTTTATATATACCCCAAAGCCAAAGCTTCCACATACGAATCATCACTGCACTCTCTCTATATCTTACCATGCTCTCTGCTTCTGCTTCTGCCTCCGCCTCCCTCTCCCCGTTTCTCAGCTCCGTCGTTGTCACCTCCGCCGTTCCCACTTCACCCTCCCTACGTACAACGTTCCGGCCACTTTCAATCACCGGAAGTGCCGCTGCTTGCAAGCAAAGATCGGGTCTTTATTACTTAGAAATGGCCTCCTCCACGTCGTCGCTCTACGAAGTTCTCGGAATTCCCATCGGTGCCAACAACCAGGAGATCAAGTCTGCTTACCGGAAGTTGGCGAGGACCTGCCACCCTGACGTGGCTGCCGTCGACCGGAAGGACTCGTCGGCCGACGAGTTCAAGAAGATTCATGCCGCGTATTCTACTCTTTCCGATCCTGAGAAACGTGCCGTTTATGACAGCAAGCTTTTCCGACGGAATAATCGGCCGTTGACCGCCTCGTATTCTGGCTATAGAGGCCGGAATTGGGAGACTGACCAGTGTTGGTGACGGAGTTGACTCGCTCCGGTATCGCAAACGAGTTCAACTAATCGTAGAAAGCAAGTGAAAAGACATGATCGACATGTTAAACCAAAGAAGACAAGTTAAGAATCACCGATCTGTATATAGAACTGCGGCCTCTGTTTGTATATATATTAAGAAAACAGAAAGCACAGTTTTAAGGAGACAGATGTGGGAATTACACAAGATTTGAAATTCTCCGACCAAGCTTGAAGGTGTACAGATGAAGTTTTCTGCTGGCAATCGGTCTCTTAGTTGGAGTTGGTCTGCCGGAGGGTTGATTGTATATGAATATGGGCTGAAAGTAGAATATTTACAGTTCAAAGGGAAGGAAGAAACGTTTGGACAAGTGTGTACGTCTTGCCACGAGTTTTGGTCTGAAAGTAGAATATTGATCCTTTTGATGATCTTATTCTATATGGTTATGTCTTGCATCTAATTTGCTGATAACTGCAGAAGCTTTTTCCTATTCTTGTTCTTAAGATGTTTTTCCCTTCTCTTCTCCAAGAACTTGGGATGATCTTATTATTTCAACGGTAGATCTCAAGTTACTATTCACAATAATCAGTTAACGGACAAAGTATAGCAATTTACAACTCCTTTTCAGATTAGTTACTGATTTGCAGTGAATACTGTATGCCTTGTTGAAAACGCCAAAACCGTTGTATCCGCATTCATACCAATTGTACAATCACTCAGGAATGCGAAAATAGAAGAAAAGGAAACTGGCAATGTATAATTATGTCATTTGAGGATGGAATGGGCTCTTCTTTAACGAACGCTTTCGTGGACACTTCGGAGATATAAGCAAACAGGATTTGACAAGAATGTCCCGTGACGACATGAGCAGCCTTAGGATGCATGATCTCTCTTTAAAATTGAGCTCAAAGGTTTTAATCCACTTTATAAAATCATATGTTTTAATAAATTAAATTATCAATTTAGTCTATATGATATTTCATCATAGTTCATTTGAAAATAGTTTCTCTACTAATGAAGGATAAGGCTACGTATTATTGACTCTCCAAACCCTGCAAAGCAACGAGATTTATACCGGACATTATTGTTGTTCTATATGATATTTCAATATGCTAAATTTTTTTTAAAAATAAAATTTTAATAGTAATTCAGTGTATGATTTGTATCTAAATGTTTCACATGATATTTACATAAACATTTACTGCTATTTTTAATCATATTGAGTAATATTAAAATATAAATTAATGCTAAAAATAATAATAATGATAAAGATTGTTAAAACTTTTTATAAAACATTTAAAATAATCATGACTTGTCATTTGGATAGAAAGAAAATGATAACAAATCACCTATTCTATTACTCTGTCTTATCATATTCTATAAGCATCCATCTATTCAATAAATGAAACCCACAAATGCTAGACCCCTCTTGAGAATTCAATAATGTCACGTAGCTCTAAAATAACAAAAGTAATCCTCTATTTCTAAAGCTCTATGGTGAGGGTAATAAAATTATAATGGATTTCTATGTTCCTGAATCACAAAGTCCTTAAACAAGTAGTTTTACTAGAAGAAAATTTGTCATTCACAAGTCCATAAACCTTTATTTTCTAGAACATTATGCATAGGCTTGGAAATTTCGTCTTTCTAAAATGTTAGGCTATACTTCAGATCATTATTACTTGGGCGATTGGAAGATAATGACATTTCAGACAAATTTCTAAGTCTCTCGATATCGTCAACAGAAGGTTTCAACTCAGGAAACATGTTACAGAGCAGTTCAGTGGCCATTCATTTTCACCAAAGAGGCCTCTTTGTGGCTAAACTATCATATGTATGAGAACAATTCCCCTGCCTGAATATAATTTTAAATGGGATCCTAAAGCACAAAACCACCATTAATGCCATGTTAATCTTCACATATAAATGCCAAGCTTGGGATAAAAATAAGAAAACAATCCAAAACGAAAAGAAATACATAATAAGTTTTCTTTTTTCTTTTTTTAGTTGGACACCCGAACTTGTCAATGTCAGCTTCAATTCCACTGGCAGATAGTTGATAATAGTTGTAACCAAAGTTTAGTTGATAATATTATCTTATCTTTTGATCCTGTCACTTGCACGTCCAGAAACATATTAGAGCGAAAATGTTTTTAGTTGTTAGGCTTACTACTTTTTCTATGGATTGGTTAATGTCGTGATTTTTTTTTTGAAGAAACTGAATTTATTTATTGAGATTAACATTTACCAAATTGGTTAATATCATGATCAATACGTACAAAGCAACAAAATTTTATGTAGTGTTATTTATTTTAAATATTTTTATTTAGAATAACGTGAAAATCACTTTATCATATTAAATATTAAATATTAAAAATGAAAATTTCTATGTATTTATTGAATTATTTTAGCACAATTAATATTAAATTCGAGTCCTAATAGTAAGTATATTTTGTCATGTATTCAATATTCAATCATGTAATAATTTTTAAAAAGATAATTTGATAGAAACTTAGTAAAATATTCATTTTAATTATTTAATGAGGTAATTTAAAATAATTTAAAATAAAATTAATTAAGAAACAAAATTATATAAAAAGTTCGAACTTTTTACTCATCATAGTGCATAAATCCTAATGCTTATGAAATGCACTAGGCCTCCAAATTTTGAATAAATCAAAAGGCTCAAAAAGTACATAAGGTATATGTTTTAAATTGTTGTCTTTAAGGGAGGATCAAGAATGCAATATTAAGGGAGGTTCCACAAAAAAATTAAATAAAAAAAATTAGGTTAATGATGATAAACTTCTTCTTTATCTTATTTTATGGTGTGAGATAGAAATAAACAATTTGAATTTTAAGAAAAGGTGGAACTATATCAAAAGTTTAACTACTTAAATTCTTTTTTGTATATAAAGAGAACTATCGTGAAGGTAAAATCATTTATTCTCCATCCTAGTTGGAAGTATTCTTGATTTATATACTCTAACATTCAAATTAGTAATTTGAAAGGTAAAAAGTATATAGATAAATCTCAAAATGTGATTAGTGAAAGTGGTTATAAGAACTTTTTTGGTGCATCTCCTTTTTATAGACAATCCTTCTTTGAAGTATAGTTGAACTCTAACTACCCTTATTAGAGTTGAACTCAACCATCTTCTCCTTCTCTTCAATCTTTTTAATAGTTCTGTCAAGTATATAGATGACTTGGCATATTAACTGCTATATTTAACAATTGATTGAAGACTGACAAAAAATTTGACATAAATCATAATAAGTTTATACAATTTCTACCATGAATCAAACATTGAAGCATCAACTCATCCAATATTTCCTTTGATATGTTTGTATGAGATAGGTTGAGGTTTTGACAAGAAGCGTTCATTACTCTCGAGGAATATAGAGAGGCAAAGTGGTTACCCAATCTCAATCATTGACCCAAGACAAGTTGATTGTTCATCTTCTTAATAAGGGACTTAATGTGTGCTATGACTTAGTTTTGTCATTTTTGAAGGCTTACTAAAGAGAGAAAATACCCCTTTCTTAAACAACCAACTTGTATCCTTAAGAAAATTCTAATATTAAGGTGATCAATAGGAACTTATGTTTTCCTAATAAGTAAGTCCATGTATATTTTGATTTTTTAAGTTATAGATAAGACCAAGGGTAATAGGAGTAGCTCAAGAGACAGGCAAGTAGCTCCAGTAGTTTTAGTTTAGGCAACCATAGAAATGTAGGATCTATATTTTCAAATTGCAGGAGCCACACTAAGGTGCCCACTAAGTCTATTGAAACCCTATACATGTATCCTATAGAAAATAGGCCCTCCCCTTATAATCTTGGCTTAATTAGATCTTATAAAGGACTTCATATTTAAAATTCATTATTAGATTGAATGTTTAGGGACTTTAACAAGAACTTCAAAATATGTGTTTGCCTAACAAATTACACTTTAATGAGTTTGATAAGATGGAGAAGAATTTTCAAATCCCTAATAAGATATCTCTAAAGTTCTATGACCATGACGACTATGTGAGTTATCCTAGACTTAGTAAGGTAAGGTTTTATTTTAATGTTTTCAATTTTGGATTTTGATTCCCTCTTCATCCCTTTATATAGAAGATATTGAGTGAGATAGACCTAAAGTCTCATATAGCTACATCCATATGTTTGGAGCTAAGTTTATTATTTTCTGTTACATCAACTATCCCCAATCTGGAATTATTAAGTTCATACATCATTACAGGTGTGTGCGGATATAAAATGGGCAGTAAAAAATGAACATGAGCCAGGGTTATTGAATGCTGATGAGTCTAAAACGGTTGTAATTTTGAAAGGAAAGATTTGTATTCTTACCAACCCAATATTTAGGTAGTTTGGAGAGGTTTAGATTAGGGAGTTCCACAATCGGATATAGATAATGTATTATTAAGAGTTCTTATCTTATAGACTTATAGATCCTAACAACACTTTACTATCTTAAGAGGAACTATTTGGTGAACAAATCTTAATTGATTTTAGGATGTCTTTTACAAAAAATATCAATATATGCTTATTTTCTTTATTATTTTTTTCTTAATATTTTTAAATATTTTACTAAAATTCTTGTTATTTTTATTATAGACATGAACTCATAGAAAATGCTAGCTAAGTCTAAGGCATCAAAGATGAGAGGTTTATGAACATCATCTTCTACGGAGAGGAAGAAGTAAAGGGTGAGACGCAAAAACGAGATTACCATCATTGAGACAAGTCTCCTGATGCCAACACTCTTATCTTTATGCCTTTGCCTCCTTGCTCTTCTTGTCAAGTAAAGAACATGGTCACCTACCCATTCTTAACACTCTTATAGGAAAAAAGAGGATTTCTATCCTAAGTTTAACCTAAAGAAGACTGATACTATCTTTGGTAAGGCTGGAAATGGATTATAATTTGTTTGTGGATGGTTCTCCCTAAAGAGACACAAAGTGTAGAGGACTTACTTATCAACCATATTCATGTACTTTTTAGGAGACACCTTGCTAAGATAATGCTTATTTAAATTTTTATGCTTCATTCTTTTTTAGGCCTAACTTTGAATTATGTTTTTCAAGCTGTCACCTTTTTAAGCTTTGATAGACAAGCCAAGGAACTCAACATGGTTGTCTAGGAGAAGCAAGAGGTATAGAGCTATGAAGGCTTGTGGAGATCGCAATATGTTTAAGAAGGAGAAGAAGGTTACTAAAGAATAGTTAATCAAGTAGCTCAAAGAGTTTGAGAAGGTTATGGAAGTATTAAAGTATGAGTTCATAGGACTTATGAGTGAGAGGATTGAGATTCATATGTAGGTGAGCATTTTGTAGAGAGATAACTTCAAATTTTATTATCTATTATTATCATAGTTCTAAGTCATTCGAGAGTTGGAACTAAGATAATCTCATTAGCATCACTGTAATAATGTTCTACGCTTGTAAGGAAGTTATATAAAAGAAGTATCCATACTTTTCATTCACAGACTTGGATATTACTATAGTGCATTGATGATGTTGAGTGTACTCAAGTTAAGGATGTTAATGAATTTTATAGCACTAATGGCAAAGTTGATATCACTGATCCTACTAGTGGAGGATCATCTAACCTTAATGGCACCAACCATGCTTCGTTTAATCACGTACCACTCTTTATTTAGGCTCTTATTTTTTTTTTCTCTTTACTCTTTACCTTTGTATGCAGGGTTGTAAATGTATTAATTTTATGAACATTTTTAGCACTTTTTTATTTATGAAATGTTGCTTTATGATATATGTTGTATGCCTATTTTTATTATTGACTTAAATATATTTTGCATTACTTATTGATGGTAGGGGTGTGCAATCTAGCTTCAATACCTTTATAAAGTTTTGAAAATTTTAATTTGTCGATGGCAAGTGTGTGGAGTCTAGTTCCATGTTTTAATAACATTTCAAAAAGTTTAACCTAGAAATATTAGGTATGTGGAGTTTAACACCAATTTCTTAATAAAATTAAAAACAACTTAACATTTTAATAATAAGGTTGTGAATCCTAGCTCCAATTATTACAGATATGATAGGAATGTTGAGTTTAGCTCCAATGTCTTAATTTATTTTTACTGAGCTTTAAACTTGATGATCACATACCTAGTGGTTTGTTGATTATTTGATTTGGTAAAAAATTTCTTTTTAAGCCAAAGAGTTGAGAAGACTTCTCAAGGCTTGAGGATTCTAGAATTGCATGTTTTATTTTGAGTCAGGGAGTTTGAATTACTTTTTATGGACCAAAGGTTTTCAAAACTTTATGTTTTTACATGAAGATAGGGGAGCTTAAACTACTTCTCTTAAACATAAGGCTTTAGACCTGTAGGTTTTTTTATGTGATATAGAGAGATAAAGTGACTTCTCCTAGACCTAAATCTTTCATATCTATAAGTGTTTATTTTATGTCATATAGTTAAAAATAACTTCTGCTAGACTTAAAGCTTTTAAACTTGTAAGTTTTTGTTTTTGGTTCCTTGGTTTTAATTAGATGGAGAAAAAAAAGAGTCATTTTATTGATGAGTATTACTTGTACATATTAGATTTTTGGAACTTAGCCTAATGGTAATAGCTCTTTATATAATTCTATTTCTAATGCGAGGCACCTCTGATTTGTCAAGCTTTTCAAGTTTGTAACTCCCAGGCCTAATAACATTGTTTATGTGGTATGGTGTTGACCAATTTAGGGATATTTTGCTTTAAGAATTTTTCATCTTTCATAAAATTGATTTTTAAAGACCAAGTCCCTATAATAGAGTTGCTAACTTTTATCTTATGAATGTTTAATGTTTATCCCTTTGTTGGTATGCTTTGTTTCTGATGTTTTGCGACATCCATGGACTCTTCAATTAAGTCAAGTTCATTTTGAATTTGATCATTGTTAGCTTTATATTTGTGCACTTGTAATCTTATACTTAGTAATTTCAACTTTATATGAATTAGAGCTTCAACACCAATTGTCAGGCTAAAAGTAATTTCTCTGGTAGACTTTTTAGGTGTTATCTTATATGTCCATAATATGTTGTAGATCTCTTTAGCCAAAGTTGGCTTACCAGATTTTATAAAGATAATTATTGGGCTTAAGACCTTTGATTATGTTTATTGATTATGCTCAAAATAGTGTTGTATATATATTCATTTCGTTGATTGATAATTCTATTTATGAATCTAGAGATGCATAATATTTTGAACGTATCTTTCCATTAAAGGAAAATGATGCTAGAAATGTTACTAGTCCTCTAATATTGTTTATATGCCTTTTTTTGTTGCTTGCTTCTACTATGTTTCAAATGAACATGTAAATGAATCTAAGAAGAGTAAGAGGCAAGGAATTAAAAGTAGTTTTAGATCAAATTTTGTTACTACCTTCTTAGTTGAAAATTATGATCTTGATAGAATAAATAAGGACAATGTTTTTGTTTTTTTTTTAATTGAGGAAGATCCTAAAATATATGAAGAGATAGTGACTTCCATATATGCTAACTTTCAGAAAGAAGCCATTAAAAGTAAGTTTGATTCAATAATGACAAATTGTACATGGAACTTAGTTGATTTACCTAAAGGTTGTAAAACAATTATATGTAAATGACCTTTAGAAAGAAATGAGGTCTGGTGGAACTATAGAAAAATTAAAAGCCAGATTGTTAGTTATAGGTTATAACCAAAGGAAAGGCATTGACTATTTTGAGACATACTCTCATGTGACCAAAATGCTCGAATTGGAACTCTATTCGTGCTTGCTGCCATTTAAGGCAGAGTAGTACATTAAATTGATGTGAAAACTACATTTCTAAATGGTGACATAGATGAAAATATATATATGGAACAACTTGAGGGTTATATGATTCCTGCTCAAGAGAACAAGGTGTGTAAGATTAGAAAGTCACTCTATGGTCTTAAATAAGCTTTTAAACAATGGCATGAGAAGTTTAACCGAACATTAGTAAGCAATGACTATATTATGAATGCATCTGATTCCAGTGTTTATTAAAAAATGATTGGATCAAATTATATGATTATGTGCCTTTATATTGAGGATATGTTAATTTTTGTACTAATGTGGATTTTGTCAATGAGACTAAAATGATTTTATCTTCTCAATTTGATATTAATGATTTAAGATAAGCTAATGTAATTCTTGGTATTAAAATGAGAAACATCGAAAATGACTTCTCTTTATGTCAATCCCATTATATTGAAAAAATGTTGAAAAAGTTTGGTTTCTTTGATGTTGTGACTGTGATAACTCCTTATGATTCTAGTATATCTCTCAAGAAGAACAAAGGTTCTAGTATTTCAGAAGCCAAGTACGCTAAAATTATAAAAAGTGTTATGTTCCTCATAAATTATACTAGACTTAACATAGCTTATGTTATTACTAAATTGGGTCATTATACTCATAACTCGAGTAGAAAGCATTGGAGTGCACTTTATCGCTATGAATTGGTGTTTGCATTTTAGTGAATTTCTTGGTATTTTAGAAGGATTTTGTGATGCAATTCGAATGTCTGATAACCATGAAGTTAGCTCTACTTGTGGTTATGTCTTTACTTTGGGTGAAGCTACTATATCATGGAAATTTGTGAAACAAATATGTATAGCACTCCACTATGGAGTTTGAATTCATTGCTATTAAGTTGGTAGGTCAAGAAGCTGAATGGTTGAGGAACTTGCTGGAAGATATGCCATTATGGGGGAAATCAAATGTATCAGTTTTCCTACATTGTGATTTGCAAGATGCCATTGGGATAGTGAAAAACATCATGTACAATGGCAAGAGAAAACACATACGTATTAGATATAGTACAGTCAACTAACTCAAAAAAATGGAGCAAATTCCTTGGAATATGCAAGATCTGAAAGGAAACCTCTCATTAAAGAATCTTGAATCGTTAAGGGAGATAGGGCTTAAGCCTATGGATTGAGGGAGTGTGGTGGATAACATATTATGGTTGAAAAAAGCCTTATGAGTTCTTAATATGCACAACATTCTCATCCCTATGGCATGTAGTTGTTATGAGGTTGATCATCAAACTCTTAATGAATCTATAGCCTTATTATTTAGGTAGTCATAGGAAGACATACTTGATTGATTCACCTCTTGATTTTTCTAAGATCCATAAGCCATTGCGGTGGTCTTAATGTGATGGACTTAATGGATACAATTTTGTAGAAGTTAGGTCATATTGACCTTTAATAGTTTATAACCCTTAATGGGTAGTCTATAGGGTGATAGCCTTAGATTAACCAACCACTTGGGTATGAAGGTGGGGCTTCCTTCTATTGAAGACTTGGATAATTTTTCAAGAACACTCATGAGAACCCAAGGTGTGCCATGACCATAAAAAGCACTTGTTGTGATTTATTTTCTTTTTATCCCCGAACTCACAAAAATTAAAGGTATAATATGTGATATGAGGGTCTCTTCCTAAGTTTATGAAGTTTATGAGAAATTCACTTGATTAATTATGTTGTTGTGTTGGACACCGTTTCCGGAGCCCAACATCGGACGCGGAACCATGAAACCTGAGCGTGAAGGAAAGACTTGGAATTTCAAAATTAGAAGAAAAGCTCCACGGAAGCAAGAGCAGGCAACGTCGCGACGTTTGGGACTGCACGCCGCGACGTGCGTAGGTGAGGGCATACATCGCGACGTGTGCTTAAACGTTCGTCGCGACGAGTTAGCCAAGCATGCATCGCGACGAGCCAATAAATTCAACGTTGCGACGAGCTAGCGGCTTAGCCCTCGTCGCGACGAGCACTTGTTGCGACGAGCGCCCCGACCCAACGACTTAAAATAAACTTAACATGCTTCTTAACCACTAAACCCACATCAATCCCAAA
>JAOSBM010000204.1:19968869-19978980 GCA_027568955.1 Erythroxylum tenue | reverse complement strand
ATATCATCCGCTAAGACAACTCCAATAGCGGCATATAATTATTTACTCACAAAAATGAAGTTACTAGAGTCTGGAGTTATCAAATCCAGTCCAGCAGCTCAACAAAAGATTTGTCTCTTTCGAAAACACCAAAAAGATATTTGTCCAGCATGCACAAAGATATCAGCACAATCTGGAGTCCAAAAAGATGAAAGTGACTAAAGAATCTGATAAAGATACCACGGAGACATCTGATAAAAGATATATGACAAAGACCAAAGATTCCCAAACAGATGAACGTGCCAACAAATGCCAGCATAAAATAGATACAGTAATATGACTGTCTTATAATATAGGTGTCTTGTATTAGGTGTCATATGTAAAATAAATATCTACAATAGTTACTTACTTTTTCTAGTTATAAATATGTAAGCTAAAGAACACTAAGGACACTTCGTCCTCAACTCTTCACTTACACTTTGTAACATCCATGCAGAAATAAAAATCCTCTCTTGACTTCACAACTTACTATAGAGGAAAAGCCCAAACACTTTCTTAACTACTTTCATTACGCCTTGAGGTAGGAAACGAAACAAGGCTGTGCCAAGTATTGCTGAAGGGACTACAGAAGAGTTACCTTAGTTCAAGGTTCTTGGATTCAGGTTGGGGCTGCAACGCTCGGTAAAAGCTTCGTAGTACAACCCGGCGATATTCTGGTCAAAACTGAAACTAGGTAAGGAAGCGTGTTGGACCCATTACTCTATATTTCTTTTGTTACTGCATGACATGAATTTAGGAAATTTTCTAAATCCACCCATGAATGCGGAAGCATATGGAGAACACCTTGTTCGATTAGATCTCAGCTCAAAAGATAGCAGTAATGCTTTGATAAATGAATTAAGATTACAATATAATGCAGAGTTGGAAAATAATAAAGATCTCCTAGTAAGAAGACCTGATTATAAAGCTATCTTGTATTTTATGAATAAGCAAATCCATATATTGGAACTCATCCAAAATACCCGATATGAGACTAAAACACTTATAGATTTCACTCTCCTTCAAATGGAAGAAAATGGAGAACCTTTCGGACCACCATCAACACCCCCTGGATTTGATTAATAATAAGGATCAGATATCAGGCGCCGAAGGCACCGTACACCACCGTACACCGTAGGGTGTACGGGTAATCAACATGCGGTTAATGCCTGGAGACAGTCTAACGCAACATGTTATTTTAGTTAATAACATGATGCAAGAATTATTCTTTGGAGGTTGTCGAGCTTATACAAATGTTGAAGTAAAGTACATGACTTTGCTTGCAACATTACCTCAACTTCAAGGCGAGCTGTTACAAATGCTCTAGAATAATATGCCTAACAAGAAGACTTATAGTTTGTTAGTGATGACATTTATAAAAGAAATGCGTAGAAGAGAGTTGATTAGGAATCTGTATCCTATAGGTTTTCCAATGGAAATATTAAGAGCTATTGTAAATCGAGCTTCGCGAACTGTGTCATGCGAACTCGTAAACTCATTTTCGTGTAGGGTTCGTTACCTATAGACTGTTCGTAGGTTGTAGCACAATTAATACAATATGTTGTTTTATAAGAACAAAGTCTTAATATTTATGCAATATGTTTACATGAATGTTATATGGGAATTTGTCTAGAGTAAAGTAATTAGGATTCGATTATTGTATGAATGATGATTGAACACATTTGTGGACTTTTGATCTCATAAGCAATTGTGATTGAATTATTTACTTGATGAACGATTAATGTGACATTAACATGAATATATGTTTCTTTCTTATTATAGAAACTTAGTGTTTCAACATGGCTACTGCTTCAAAGAATATTGTTGCTGAACTCAATAAGGGTAAGAAACTCAATGGTGACAATTATGAAATTTAGAATATGAAAATCCAATATGTATTGGAGGAGCAAGAGGCTCTTGAACCATTAAGCCTAACTCATAATGAGAACATCGAGATAATGGAAGATTCTACAAGGCATCTCATCTTGGAGGAGGAGCGTCTTGAAGCCTCAAAGATGTCTTCTAAGGCATATGCAGTTCGTTCTAGATCACATGGAGCTATGAATAAAAAACGCAAGCATCATTGTGGATATAAGTGGAAGAAAAATAAGAAATTCCACCACTCTCCTCAGGAATCTAAGAAGGCAAAATGGGTATGGGTGTGGGTGTGGGTGTGGGTGTGGGTCATTGATTTGAGTTGGGCTATTTTCTATCCTTTTTTAGCTGAATGTGTTTATTTTTTGCTGGAGAGTTAGTCATTGACAGGGTCTTTGCATGTTTCTATTTCTTCTCAACTGTTTCGAACATTGCAAACACTCTCTAGATTTATCTCTACAATTTTTGGCAAATGTTATGAGCACTCTCCATACTTGTCTCCATGATTTTTGGCTTCACCTACAAATTGTTCTCTAACATTTGATAATGACTCATATACACCCATAAAGGGTATTAGAGTCAATGGTCTTGAAATAACTACCAAAGGTAGTTATATGAAGACCATATGCACGAAACGTTATATAAATACATCTGTGTATGTTAACTTCTCCTATGAATAGATACAGAAGAAAAGAAACGAAGAACTCTGCAGTAAATTGGAAACAAAAAGTTATTTAACTGGTAGAATCACAACAAAAATTCAAGTAGGTAATTCTTTGTTTTTATATGCATATGAAACGATCTTATTTAACATAATCTACGTGATGATGTTCTATAGAATGTGAAATCTCTAACATTTGATTTGGTTATGTGTATCGATTTTGTTAGCCGTTCTTTTCACATATAGAGACTTTTACTAACATGATAAGGATTTCGTTGACACTTTTTTAATAACTTGATAAGGATTTCACATAAAGACTTTTCACATATCAATTCTTCAATCTCAAGAGCAAGATTTGAGAACTAGTTGTATTAACTTTGGGGAGAAGATGATATCATCAATTGCATCACACTTGTGTCAAATTTTGTTTTCATGGCATTGGCTATATCACAACACAACCATCTGATAAGTTTTATTATTATCTATGTTCTTTATTGTACATTTTTCCTTTCAGACAATACATATTGAATAGGTTACACTAGTAATAGAGTCTAGTAGAACTCAAATGTTTAAAAAGTTTAAACAAGTCTGACAAATTCTAAATTGACATCTCTAATAGGGTGTAATTTCTCCAAAATGTTGTCTTTTACAAATGGATGTAGTATTAAGAATAGTTCAATGAAAAGCTCTTACTTTATTTAGCATCCGAAAATCTTAAGTTGATGTTAATAAGATTCTCCTTTATCTTATTTGATAGTATGAGATAAAGATTAACAATTGAATTTTAAGATGAGGTGGAATTATACTAAAGTTTAGCTTCTCAATTTCTTTTCTATTAAAAAGAAAATTACTGTGGAGATAAACACCATAAGTTCTCCACTCTGTAATCTTATTATACACACGTGAATTTTTACTTAATTGAGCATACAGTGATTTTTCGAAAATTACTATAACACTTGACTTCTTCTTTTTTTCCTTGTAAGCATGCTACCTTATGTCAAGATCAAAGGCCAAAACAGAGATTTCTTGAGACCTACTTTGTTGAATTTGTGAACATCATTGCACATGCAAATTCTCCTATTTTTACCTTCTCTTTTTGACTTTTAATCTGTACTTGAGCCTAATTCTCCTGAAATTTTTACCTGAGTGGCTTTGCATTAGAATACAAAGGGAATTTATACTGACTCGACGACATCATAAGAGTTATTGATATGCAACTGCATTACCCCTTAAACAAACCATAGAGCCAACTGGCGAACGTTATAGCTCACTTGCAGAAGTGAATAGAACTTCATTATCCAACAAATCTAAATAAAATTAGTATTCTTAAGCAGAGATGGAAGACGAAACTGAGATGAATAGAGATGGGAATCGGGGTCTATTGATTTAGTTGTCACAAAACTATCCCACGTCAACTTTGGCATACAACTAATATAAATCCAGCAAAGCTTGGACCCCATTGGCTCTGATTATTTTTATATCGCAGGCCATTCATGCAGAGACTCTTCCAGAAGAAATGGCTTTTGAGATACATTGTTAGTGGAGTATGTGCCAGGCACTAGGAAAAAAATTTGGTCGATCTTTTTATAGATATATTGAATAAATATATAATAATTTATAAATTACTTATTTTGTTATTGAATTATTAATAAGTTAATAACTGAAAATTAAGCAATAAAATTAATTCACATAATTAGTAATTAAATTTAATATGTGATATTTGAATGATAACAAGCTAGAGTTTTCAAGATCACATGGCGTGACTTTAAGGGCATTTTGCCTGCCAGTTTTGATTTGGCCATGATAGAGACCCCTAGATACCGACATGAATGTTTCGGATTGACGCAGGCCAATTTGGCTAGAGACCGAAAGTCTTTCCTGCATATTTTAAGGACTATCTTGCATAACCATCCATTTAAATTACTTATTTATGAGTTTTATAATAAACAAATTGTCTTGACAGAGACGTTATACTATTCCTATATCATATAATAAAGAACAGGAACTCATATTTTTCGGGAAAAACATTGGAGTGATTCATGACAGGACATCCATGTCGTACCATAATATAACAAAGGTTAAACAAAATATCATTTCCATGTTCTAGAAGATAACTTTAGCTTCTTTTTATAACTTTAGCTTCTCGACGATGGCTAATAGACATGGAAATATTGCCTTTAATTATTGTAGAAAACAGTTAGTCAAGATGCGCCACTGTACAATTAATAAAAAACCAAACTTTTATATTTTAGTTAAATAATATTATAGAAAGACTAAGAAGTCGAGGCATGGCCTACTGCTTCGAAGCTTCTGTCCATTACCTCCTACTTTTCTTTCAGTAATAATAATAATAATAAATTATTATTTTTTTATTATTATTCCTTCTGTCCAAGTTGAGTAGCAATGCTAGGATTAGTTTTCTGATCTTTGGAAACTGAATTTAGGACCTACCTAGTTAGTTGCAGTATAAAATTCGCAATTGCATCATAGAATTATATATATATATAATTATTATGCGTATTATAAAATTGATATGACTTTGTCAATTGCTTTATAAGCTAGGTTAAATTAGTATGTCGTCATTTTTTATTCATGAGTCCTTCCTGATAGTGATCTCTAAGCCTTAATAATTATGTAGTGCTGCTATTCTGGGGATGAAGGCCATACCACTAACATAATAATTCTGCAACTTTAACATAGTTTTGTCCTAAAATATTATAAATTAATCACCAAATTTCAATAATAAGTTGGGAGACAAATATCTAAGTTTCTAAAAAATTAACCAAATATTATTGACAAGAAATAACTCCTCTTGTTGCAACAACAAAAAAATCTTCTAGTGTAATGAAAAAAAATTACAGGACAAACCATCAAAAAAATTCACTAAACTTAACAAGGATTACATAAAAAAGTTGATCTCAAACCTCCCAGTGTAGATGAAAAAAATCACGGGACAAACCGACAAATAAATTCACTAAACTTAATAAGAATTTACATAAAAAGTTTATCTTTCACTTCCCATAACAATATGTTGTCTCACAAAGTTTTATGATTGAAATCAAAGTTGATATTACAACTAAGAATCACTCAAACCAATCCCCAAAACAATCAAACAAGCAGACAAATATGAGAAGAAACTAAACAATGAAATAAAAACACCAATTTTTAATGTAGAAAACCTTCTCGTGTAGATGAAAAAATCACGGGACAGACAAATAAATGCACTAAATTTAATAAGGGTTTATATAAAAGGTTGATCTCCCACTTCCCACAACAATATATTGTCTCATAAAGTTTCAGGATTGAAACCAAAGTTGATATCACAATTAAGAATAACTAAAACAAATCCCCAAAACAATCAAACAAACATAAAAATATGATAAAAAACTAAATGATGAAATAAAAACACCAAGTTTTAATGTAGAAAACCTTCTAGTATAGATGAAAAAAAATCATAGGACAAATAAATAAATCCACTAAACTTAATAAGGATTTACATAAAAAGTTGATCTCTCACTGCCCATAACAATATGTTGTCTCACAAAGTTTCAGGATTAAAACCAAAATTGATATCACAATTAAGAATCACTCAATAACCAATCCCTAAACCAATCAAACAAGGATGAGAAGACAACCATCTTTGTCCTCTCTTTATTTTTCCTCACTTTTGGATGTTACACTCTCTATCTCATATGTGAAGCAAGGCTCAAATGAGCTATTTATAAACATTTCTGGCTTGACAGTTAAGTTAGAATCCTAATTGAATTCAACTAGCTAAATCACATCTTATCCTAATTAGATTACATCACATTATCCAATAAGATCATATCCCCATCTAAATATGACTTTATCTTATAGGATTTATCTATATCACTACTAACAAGATAAGAGATTACATTTAACTAAGAATGATACATTCATATCTATGAAAAACTCTATAATCTTCAGATGATTCTTCTACATAGTCTTTATCTTTTAGAGCTGAAATATATCTAATGTGATCTTATTTGTCACATCATCCAAAATCTCAAAATAAGGCCAGACACTTAACAATCCCCCCCTCTAGCCTAAAAATGGGGAAGACATGTTATTCTTCATCATCTAGTTAAGATTCATCCTGGCACAAAGCTCATTTTTATTTACTGGAACCACTTTAGTCAACATATCATCACCATTCAAATTTGTATAAAACTTCTTCAACATTAATTGTTGCTCTTCTATGACATACCTCAACCAATGATATCAGACATTTTTCACAAAATGTAACCTCTTGCACATCCTCAGGCTCCCCTTCAGTAGTAAGTAATAGATACCCAAAACTTGGATACCTTTTAAATGTCCTTTTCTCCCTTATCGACTTTGGAAGTTGTGTTTCATTAGCTGTTATATCCCATTGCTCCCCTAGTCATTATCCTTAATGGATTCATCTATAGTATTGTCTAGATGTGGTTCATGTAGCTCATTAATATCAAATTGTATTACATCACCACCAATGTGTGTTTGGTCACACATTTAATCTTCTTCACCTATAGACTGCTCAATATTCAAAGAAATTGGAAAATAGCTAACTATGTCGTCTAACGAGTTGCGGTATAAAGATTTATCTCTACTTAGAAGACACCACATCCCAGCTCGTGACCACCGTTGCTTCTCTAGGTCATAAACTATGAAGCAAAATTGATCACCATTATATCCAATAAAGATGCATGGTACTGACTTTGAGTCAAGCTTCTTTCTCTTATCCTTAGGTATGTGTTTGGATACCTTGTAGTAAAAAACTCTCAAATGATGATAAGTTAGATCCTTGCCGGTCCACGCTCACTTAGGAATCTCAAAATCTAACAAAACTAATACAACTCAATTAAGACAACTTAATTTATTAGGTAGACCACTGTTCAGACTGCTTCTCCCCAAAATGTCTTTGATAACATAGACATTCTGAACATGCAACGAACTTTCTCCACATTAGTTCTCTTCATCATTTCAACAACCCATTATGTTGTGGAGTCTATGACTCAGTTTTCTCATATCTGATTCCATGCAATATACAGTATTCTTCAAATACCTTAGAAATATACTCCTCTCCATTATCTGTTTGCAGACACTTCAACTTCCTCTCAGCTTCCCTTTCTACCATAATATGAAACTTCTTGAAAGTTTCAAACACTTGACTCTTAGAGTTTAGCATGTACATCCAACTCTTCCTCGAAGTAATATCAATGAATGTAACAAAACTCAGCTTCAATAGGACCACAAAAATTTGAATGCACCAACTCCAATAACTCTAACTACCTTGTAGATCTTCTCTTGAAAGAGACTCTATGTTGCTTTTCAACCAAATAATAATCGCAAGGATTAAACAGTTGAGAGTTCTTAATTGGGATAAGGGATTTTCTAGTTAGCAACTTTAATCCCTTCTCACTTATGTGTCTCAATCATCGATGCCACATATTTGATGAAGTTTTATCTTTGGCTATGTATACTTCTCCACCACCACACACCTTTAAGTGTGTTTTATATGATGAACAAAATAACTCTCCCCAGGAAATTGCCATTGCGCCTTTAGACATTTTCCACTTCCTATGCCGAAAGTGTGCTGAAAGCCTTATTGATATAACACATTTGTTGATAACAGGTTCAACCTTATATCGAGGAAGTGTCATATATCTCTCAAGGTCAGTAAGCATCTAACGTTTTTCTAAACTCAGATATCACTTATACCAACTATCATGGAGAAACTTTGGTTTCCTATCTTTACACTCCCAAAATCTCCGCTCTTGTAGTTTGAGAAGTACTCCACACTTGAAATACAATGATAAGATGCTCTTGTATCAATTAGCCATTTAGAACCAAAATTTTTGATATTGAAGCATTAACTAGTTGTACCAACTATTGACACCTCATCATCCTTGTTTGAAGTAGTTGCAACTGTACTCTTATCTTTATTATCATTATGATGAGCTTCATTTTTTTGATCCCTCTTCCACTTATAGTAGAGCCTTTTATTGTTTCCTGGCTTATCGCAATAATGACATATCTTCACTTCATTTTCACTTTTGGACTTTGAACAACTCTTAGACCTGCCATGACCTTTAGGACCCTACTCTTGTTCCTCCCCCTGTTTTCTGTCATGAAAGCCTGCACATTGTTAACTTCAATCTCCTTTCTTTTTATTTCTCTCCTTGGTTACATCCAAAGAGAGCACACCTTTAAGAGTGCTAATCGTCACCAATACACTTTCCAATGATCCGATAATGAACTTAATAGGAACTAGGCTTGAAGCTCATCATTAATAATGATCTTCACTATAGTAAGTTTGTTGATTTTGTCTTAGAAATTACTTAGATGCTCCGAAACTGATTTCCCAACCTTTACTTCAAATTCACAATCTTCTTAATCAGAGAAACCTTGTTGTGAACAATCTTCCTTTCATACAAACCTTTCATTCAATCCTTATAGATTCTTCTAACGCATAAAAGGATATGTTTCTTGAGATATATGGTTGAATATGTTGATATCAATCCATTGTTTGATAGTGCCCAGAGTTTTCTGCTTCATCTTTTCTCATTCTCTATTTGACATCTTTTTAGGTTTTGAAGGAACATCATCCTTAATACCTCTGCCCACATCAATAGGATCAAAGAGATCCTTGCAATATAGAAGTTTCTCCATTATGAGCCTCTATATCGAGTAATTTGATGACGTTAACTTGACTATAAGGTTGTTTCTACCTTCCATTACGATGGCTTCACCACTTGTTGGAGAAAAAAACACGACTCTCTAAAAACAACCAAATATTAATCACAAGAAAGAACTCGTCTTATTGCTGTAGCATAAAAATATGATAAACAACTAAATGATGAAACAAACACCAAGATTTAACGTGAAAGACCTCTAGTGTAGAGATAAAAATCACGAAGCAAACAGACAAATGAATTCACTAAACTCAATAAGTATTTATAAAAAAGTTGATCTCTCACCTCCTACAACAAAAAGTTGTCTCACAAAGTTTCAGAATTGAAACTAAAGTTGATATCACAATTAATAATCACTCAAACCAATCCCCAAAACAATCAAACAAGGATGAAAATACAATGCTCTTTACCCTCTCTCTGATTTTTGTCACTTTTGCACTCAAACCAATCCCCAAAACAATCAAACAAGGATGAAAATACAACGCTATTTACCCTCTCTCTGATTTTTCTCACTTTTGGATGTTGTGGTCGCTCTCTCTATCTCAGATGTAGAGCAAGACTCAAATGCAGTGTATTGGATACCGTTCCGTACCGGCCGGTACGTACCGTTCCGGTCGGAAACCGGTACTGGTAAAAAATACCAGTCGGTACTGGCCAATTTCGTCGGTACCGACCGGTACCGGCCGGTATTCAAAATACCGGTATTTAATACCGGTCAAATACCGCCCGGTACGGGAAATTTTAAAAAGTTGGGGGACTTTTTTGTAAAATTTTCAAAGTTTTTCAAAATTCCCCTCCCTCCCCCCCGCCTCTCCGGTCGGTATTCAAAAAACCGGTCAAATACCGCCCGGTACGGGAAATT
>JAOSBM010000204.1:19937163-19948483 GCA_027568955.1 Erythroxylum tenue | reverse complement strand
TGTCCGCCTAACGGACACATTCTGTGTAAATAGTATGTTGCTTAAGTTCATGTCCGTTTAACGGACATCAGTGTCCGTCTAACGGACACATTCGGGTGAAATAGTACCCAAAGTGCAATCCATGTCCGTTTAACGGACACACAGGTCCGTTTAACGGACATGAGGTCAAAGGGTAAAACTTTGAGAGTTTTATCAAAAGCAGTCAGGTTTTAGGCCCTAATCAGGGTAAGCTCACCACCAAGGTGTGTTAACAGTCAATGTCAGAGCAGTCAGAAATCAGGTCAGTATCAGGTTTAAGAGTTCCAGTCAGTAGTTCAGCCAGCGTCTCAGGAGTGGGCCACCAGTCAGGGTCCACCAACCCGGGATAGTCAGGCCTCAGGTTCGGGGTCCGACAATATGGGTCTACAAAGAGCCAAGCCAACTACTTCTCCTCTTCCTGCCAACATTAGACTTCAATTTTCTAAAGATTCACCCATTCTAGATGTAATATAATACAAAATACTAGTGGGACAATTACTTTATCTTAATATTTCCAGACCCAACATATCCTTTGATCTTCAACAATTAAGTAAATTCATGAATTCTCCTCAAACTGATCACTGGGAGGTACTCTTCATGTCCTACGGTATCTCAAAAGGCCTCTTGCTAAAGGATTATTTTTCTCTTCTTCTTTGACTCTACAACTTCAAGGATATTGTGACGCTGATTGGGCTACATTCCTTTCTACTCGTAAATCAGTCACGGGTTATTATATTTTCCTTAGATCTTCACTCATTTATTGGAAAACCAAGAAACAATCTACAATCTCTAGATCTTCAGCATAAGCAAAGTATAGAAGCATGGCCATAACTGTTTGTGAATTACAATGGATGACCTACATACTTCAAGACTTTCAACTACCACCTTAACCACCAATTCCTCTATTTTATGACAATCAAGTGGTTTTACATATAGCTGCTAATCCCATTTTCCATGAAAGAACCAAACACCTCAACATTGATTATCACCTTGTTTTAAATATTTTATAATTTATAATTCAATTCTTAATATTAATAATTATTTACAAAATATTTTTTATATATAGACATATTAAATTAGATTAATAAGTCTTTGTTTTTATTGTATATTAATTTTTTTAAAAAAATAATTCATTAATAAGCCATAAAAGGCATCAAAAGGGGACATTACAAGGCTATGCTAAGCTAGTATAGTAAATATATAGCACTATCATTTCTAGAATCCCCGGGAAGAAACTGATGAATTAAAGATTGCGTTGTCTTCTGAGATGAGTGCTCAACTTTTCATCAACTTGGTGAGCTACCAAGTTTTCTCTGATCTAACAATGTTTCCTGTGAGCTAGAGCATACTTGTCAGTTTTGATCTTGTTGAATAATCTTTGATTGCTCTCCATCTAAATTGCATAAACTGAACAATTTAGGCTAAGGCTAAGGCTAAGGCTAAGGTTAAGGCTAAGACATAATTGATCTTTTCCCAAAGTGTGATACTTGTCTCCAACCCACACCAATATGTTATCCCAATTTGTCTTAGTGTAAAAAAGATTCAATGTGTGCTAGATTCTAGCCTAATTGGAAGTTGTATAGCTGCATTTAAAGTAAAGATGATCAATGCTTTTAGGCTCTAAATTGCTCAGATCATATACGATATCATTAAAACCAAGATTTTTTTCTTTGGTTTTCAATCTTCTTTTAGCTGCTAACTAAGTGATAAAGGAGGCTTTAGGCTTCAAAGAGCCTCTCCAAACAATATTGAACTAAGGAAATAGTGGAATTGAAGGTCTGAGAGCTTTGAGGCATTAAGAGTTAGAGAGGTCACCCTTGTTGTTGATGAACCATATAGGTTCATCAGCTAATGAGAGATTAGGCAAGTAGTTGGGAAAATATATCAAGAGCCTTTAAGGCCCCTACCTGAAAAGTGCCAGGAATTGTGATCAACACATCTGAATCAAGCATGAGTTGAAATTCAAGTAATAAGAGTTGAAATATCATATCTTAGGCAAATTAGAGAGGTCTAACTGCCAAACCAGAACCATATATCCTCACCATTCCCCCATATATCCTCACCATTCCCCCATATTGAATGAAGGGCCAATAGTGTTCTTTTTTTCAGTAATTTGCTATAAGTTGAATTCCTTTTGGTAGAACTCATTAATCCATTTGCTTCAAAAAGATTCTTTATCTTTAGACAACCCACAAATTATTTTATCCACTTGTATTTTTAAAAGATTTGGATTGAGTTGAAACTAAGTTCCCTTTCCTACTTTCACCAACATAATTGATCTTATTTGATTTTAGCTCCTTTGGAGCTATCACTCTTGCTAGACCAGAGAAGTTTTCTAATGCATTTCTCAATTTCCTTGTTACTTCTTTTTGGTAAGAGCAAGTGTGAGCTCTAATATGTGTGCAAATTATTCAGCACAGAGTGAAAGTGCTATATTTTGCCAAGAATTAATCATTTTCCTGTATTTCTCCAAGATCATCAAACAATCTTGATATTTCAACTTTTTGAAGAAATGGAAACCTCAAGATATTTGAAGGGCTAGTTATGAACATTCAAACCAAATATGCCCTGGAAACTACTAGCGTTGGTAATATCTGAGGAGAAATAAATTCTGCTCTCAGACATGATGATATTAAACCAAAAAACTTGCAAAATGACATAAGGGATTGATGAAAAGTAGAAAGGGAGAACTGATTTTCTCCACAAAATAGTAAGAGATCGTCTGCAAAGCACAAATTAGTAAGGGAAATCTCCTTGCATTTGTGATGGAAGTTGAAATCAACACACCTAGAAGTATTGAGGCATAAAATCCTGTTTGAACTTACACAAAGATTTTAAAAAAAAGTAAGGAGAGAGAGGATCTCCTTGCCTTATTCCATTAGAACCCCTAAATTGTTTTTCAAATAAAACATGCAATTGAAAATAGTTTCCAATTGGATTTAAAAATTGTTTTCAAATCAAATCAAATTTCTATTTGGAATAGGAATTTAGTTTATTTAGGAATCAATGAGTTTAATCTAAATTAAATTTTCTAAAGAGATGGAAAATTTATTTTATATTATAAAGATTAATAACTAGAATTAAACAAAGCTTGATATTTTATGCATATAATTTGATTATGACTGCATAAGTTGCATACTTTATTTATATGTTTGATATATCTACTGAATGCTTATTAAATTACATGTTTTATATATGTGATATTATTACATGTAATTTTAAGACAAAAATAATTAAATCCCTCATTAAAAATAATAATTACACCTGGAGAACATGATTATTGCCTTCTATTGTTATAAGAATAAACCATAGTTCTATTTATTGAAAGGCTTGTTGAGTAAACTCAAAATCGCTTTAATATAAATATGTTTAGTCTTATGATAGTCGGTCCTACTTAACTAAATTTATGTGATTTGGATTAGCAAACTTATGATCACATTAATTTAGAGGTAAGGTTAGGAATAACATATAAGATATATTTTGGTAAGAATTGTCACCTAATAGATTTAGGAGTCACATGAGACGTGATTGATAAAGTTATTATCTAACTAATTTAAGTTTAGTTGGTTTGATGAGCAAATTCAAGATCAACTAAATTTGAATGGGATCTTAGCCCATTAGAAAGATTATAGTAATGTTTATGAATAGTAGTAAGGGATACTATTTCGAATAAAATAGTGGTAGTAACCAAATACATGATTAAAGTCATAATCTTATTTGGTAGTCATGACATATAATTAATTACTTGCTTTTCTTACTTTCATATTTTTTATGAGTGAAATTTACTTTTTCTAGTAATATGTGTTTAATTAATTATACATTTATTCAATAACACTTAGCAATTAATGATATGAAATTGCTTACAATACTCACTTTGACTTATATGTGGTCTTAGGCACAATTCGTAAGCAAAGAAGTTAAAGTGAGTCGAAAGCACCATATTTAAGTTATTTTTCGGAGAATCACAATCCTTTTTTCTTCATGGAGAAAGAACGAGAAATATTGGAGCAAGTAAAGGCAAGAAAATTAAGATGATGAAGCAACATAACTTATTCTATATAAGATCGACCTAGACTCACCATTGTTATAGTAGTAGTGTAGTTTATTTTGACTAGCGTTATGATGTGCATGTCAATTTTGGTGCAGCTTTTATCATTATAGTTCGATTATTTGTGTATGAACCTATTGGGTATTGTGAAAAGATGATTTTAATCCATTCATTGGATCGTTTTATTACAAACCCATTGCAAGAATATTCAATGTAATCCGTAATTGTTATGTTGAAATTCATTTGTAGCGACTAATGGTTTGTAATCATTAGGGATAACATAACCTAGGTTAAATTACGCATTGTATATAGATGTTGCCTTGATTAATAAGTTTTCCTAATTCGTGATGCTACTACCCAATTGAATCTAGAGATCGTATCCTAGGTTATTCGGTATTTAAGTTTAATTAACGATCATATCTTAATTAAACAATACCTAAGGAAAAACTTGGGTTAATTAGTAACCCACAATTAATAGTTGCTATGAGAGATTTGAGAACAACAAATCAATGAAATATGTTTAATAAAGTGTAGGCCGAGATTGAAATTTGTTTCTTTTCAATTCTTTTTTGTTTCTTTTCAGTTCTTTCCATTTTTTGTTTAATGTTTATTGTGTTAAAAAATATTATTTATGGACGGAAGTAATTTCTTTCATAACTGATATTCCCAACCTTGTAATTATGTTTGGAGTGATCATACAAATTTCAATTATGGATGAGATAATCAACATAATTACTTCCTTAGTAGTTTGTAGGATGCATAATAATTCCCGTACAGACCAGAAGTTTCTTATTACAACTCAGGTACATCTTTAGATGATTATATCAAGACCTGTAATGCTACCTATCTTCAGTTTCAACAAGGTATGCAATAACTTCAAGAGAGTATACAACAATTTCAACATAATACCCTCAATTCCAGTAGGAAGGATGCCAATTTTGGCATGATACAAGGTCTAGCATCTAAGATGTGGAAAGCCAACAAGATTTAAGTACATCTATGAAAAAATTGATTAATATTATGAATGCTAATACTTTGCAACTTTAATAGAGAGTACAACAATAGCTCCAAGAGGATAATATACAATTCCAATAAGAAATAAGGCATACAACGTTTAGACTCCAGAATGTGGCAAATCAGATGGGTGAGATGGCAGTGAGAATCGACTGCTTAAAGCTGCAAAGTAAAGAGGAGCAGCCATATCAACCTGAGAAGTACCCAAATGTTAGTGCGAAAACCTTACAGAATGATGAGGAGCTTGAGAATTTTGAGAGTAATACTTAAGGAATTACTTGCGTGGAAGAAGTGGAGGAAGAGCTTGGAACAGAAAAGGATCTTTTAACTCGGAGGTAAATACTGAGTTATATTTTGTTGTTGAGAATGACTCTTTACTTTTACTAAGCAGGTTAAAGGAATTAAACAAGGAAGAAAAAGTTGAAGAGACATTCAAGATCTTTCCAGAGTACATGGACTCAGTAGAGATTAAGTATCTGAAGATAGGGAACGTGTTGAGCATGACAGATTATCAACCAAGACCCTATCCAGAACAACCTCATGAGGAACTGACTCAAACTGTACTACCTGAAGATCATAATTTCGTCACATGAGGAAAGTGTGGAGTAAGCCAGCGACCTTAAATAAAGGCACTTCTTGGAAGGCAACCCAAGGGAAGTAAATTTCTTTTCCTTTACTTTTTCACATTGGTTTTTATATGAATGTGTGTTTTTAGTAGTTTGTGTTTACTTGATTTAAGTTTTCAATCAAAATGAGAGAAAGAATAAAAAAATGAAACAAACATTTTCTCATTTTCTATTAATTCTAGGACTATATAGTCATAATTAGAGAATGAGTTGACTACAGAATTTCTTGGCAACTTTCACATGTACTTTTACTCTTGTGGTTGGTCAATGTCCATTATCTTTAGAATAGTAGTGACTAGTGGTAGACAAAACTAGTGAGATTTTAAGCCTTTATAGACTAACATATCCATATTAGTCTCATTGCCTTTTGTTTATGTGTGACCTTCATGGTATGTAGATCTTGATTTTGCTTTGATTTTCTATTCGAAACCACATTTTTATCACATGCATTAACATGAAAATGATTAGGCATTCTTTATTTTATAAGCTACGTTAGTCAAATAGTCTACCCTAATGACACGATTTTTCCCTTGTAAAGCCCCCTTGAACGTTATTTGCCTTTTTTTTGTATTAACTACATTACATGCTTTTAAACTTAATCAAATGTCCTACCTAAGCCATAAAAATAGTGGAGCATTTGTGATTGTTGAATTTGTGGATGTACAAAATTCTAAGTGTTGGGGTATACATATGTGTGGGTGGGTTATAATGATTGAGATGTTATTTTATGTCTTATCATTGAATTTCCCATGTTGATGTAGTTTCTTGTAATGTTTTAAAAAAGGGAGGAAAGTCAAAAGAAAAAAAAGGAAAAGAAAAAAGAAAAAAAGCAAAAGCAAAAAAGAAAAAATGTTTAAATAAATGTATCAAGGAGGAAGTGCGTATGTGTTGAAAAGTTGTTTATGATTAATGCACCCTCCTAAAGTTGTGATGAATGGGCTATTTGAGTATGTTGATATGAGGTAGATGCTGTCTTGGAAGGTTCACTCATTGTAGTTCATCAATCTCTATGAGTGATCCCTTTTTATTCATTATGCTTCATGTGGTTTGTGTGTAAGAGTTGAATTGAGTTATGAAATATAAGTGTTGCATTTGTCATAGTTGACGGTACCCAGTTTTGTATGAATGTTAACTTGTGCACTTGATATCTCATTGAGTGTTACTTTTGTTTCACTAGCTTTAATGGCTTTCATGCTACTTTACCCAAATACACTCACCTTAGCCCTTGCTCACATTACAACCTAAAAAGTCCTTTGATTCATGATTTTGCATGTGAACCTTAGTGGTGGAGAAATGAAATGATATGCAAAGTTATGGAATGGTATGATCATGAATGATGTTGAGCGTACCCATGAACATATCTTGTTTAAACACATTGGATTGCTCAATTTTGAAGATGATGATTGTTGGTTGATCATGAGTAGAAGTGTTAAATGTTAAATTCTTGCTATGATTTTTGAAAGTCATTCATCTTTGTTTATGATTATGTATTCTTGGAACATATGGGAAATGAGTCAATGTTTTAGGTCTTTGAGCTTAATTTTGACGTTTTTCTCAAGGACAATCATCTAGCATTGCTGATACTAAGTTAGTAAACCAAATTTCTTAGACATAAGTTATGTTTGAGGAGAGTTCTCAAAGATAGAAAAATTATATGCCCATTATGGAATTTTGTTATTAATCTATGTTGAGGATTTGGTGTTAAAGTTTTAAAGATATGTCAAAATCATATAAATGACAAAATGTATTAACATTTTGAGTTGACTAATGTCTCATAAACTTTGATGACAACATGTAAGATGTACATCAACATCATGATAGAAAAATGTGAGAGGTTGCATTGAATTGAGCTAAAAGGCATAATACCTTAATAGAATTGTTCCACTTAATTTAGCCTATTAATAGCATAAATATGGATATCAATTAAAGGTTTTGCTATAGTATGATAATAGTTTTCATAAGAAGAAAATGATTGCTTAACTTTTCATGCCTATATGTAATATGATAGAGATAATATGTATTTCTAATTCATGCTTTTGAATATTTAATACTGAACTCAGATTCAACATTACTACAATATTCAAAGCATAATAAGAATATATTGTCGAGTAAAAATTAGTTGATCTAATTTTATACAATAGTTTGTATGTGTTGGATTAAAGGAGTCTTATTCTTAATATAAGTGGCAAGAATAGAAAGTTGGATAACTAAGACTATCTATTTATTCCATGTTGGTTAAATCAACATAATAAGAATTACAAAGTTACATATAAGGATATAAGTATCCTTTTGATTATGAATCATATGAAAATTGCTAAGCTGAAGAATAACCAAATCATCCTTTGGTGAAAGGATGATGATAGTATTGAATTGTTAAATTAATACATGTGATGTATTGAATCCAACAATAATTCATAAAAGGATGATACTTTTATTTCAGTAGATTACTTACTAATGACTTTATAAGATATAATAGTCATATTTATTAAATGAAATATTGATTTAAAATTTTCAAAAAGTTGAGATGTTTAAATCTAACTAGAAATTAAGCATTGATAATGCCTAAGAACTTTGATGAGATTGTTATGGTAATTTTTAAATTTTCAGTTATCTATAGGAAATGAGATTATCCGGTGAACCTTTATAACAAGATTTTATGAGAGTATGGATTTATATGAGGAGGAAAATATAATATGAGATATTGTATAAGGCAATATTATTTTTCCTATATTTATACTCAGTACAGTGACCTACCTTCAATAGTTCTAATGTAATCAATTAGTAATATTTCATCTACATATGAAATGCTAAGTCTTTAAAATAGTCAAAGTTAATGATTTAAGGATGTGATGCTTAGCTAAAGCATGTATTATCAATTAAGTTTACAACTAAATTAGATAATAAAAGGTTATGACATATCCAAAAGGTCGAATACAATCTTACAAACCTATTGAACAATTTTTTTGTTTCAGTGAACATTTATGGGAGAATGGTTCTCAACAGAAGTATTAGGAGTAAGATGAAATTTAAAGAGTTCAAATCTCACGACAATATATCCAATTGGAACTAATGCCTTTGTTGATACTTTTAATGTATAGTTAAAAGGTTAGAAGATATTGAAAGATTCACTTTCATGATAAATTGAAAAAGTTTACTTTGGAGATAATTATGAATTTATCATGTCTACAAGAAGGTTTTTAGAAATATAGTTTTCCTCTTTAGTAGGAGTATGTAGAGACTTATGAAATTTGAAAAGTTCAAATCTCACAACAATATATCCAATTGGAAATAATGTCTTTGTTGACATATTTAATATATAGTTAAAAGGCTAGAAGATATTGAAAGATTCACTTTCATGATAAATTCAAAGAGTTTATTTTGGAGATGATTATGAATTCATCATGTCTACAAGAAGGTTGGAAGAAACATAATTTTCCTCTTCAGTAGGAGTATGTAGAGACATATTGCTCATAAGGAGCAATTGTTGGACCCCGCTTGGTTCCAGAGCCCAACGCTTGGAATCATGCAACATGAGCTTATTACCCTGAAGGGATATTTCAGCAAAATCTTATAACAATCATCGATTCATCTTCATGATCTGATACCACATAATTTGACCCCGTTTCCAGAGCCCAACCTCTTGCTCTAATGTCCTAAAAACGTGTGCTTATTACCTTGCAGGGTTATTTTTCCATTATTCAAATCACATACTCAATCCAATATCTAACTCACTTAAGTATCATCTATACATAAGGTTTAGGTCTCAATAAAACCATTATAATCACAAAGTCCTTTCTCCCTTGGTAACATTCAGATTTTTTTTAATTATCATTTCGGGTCAACTTTACATGTTCTTTCTGACCTTGAAAATGACAAAATTTTGTGACACTTTCTTCTAGAAACTTATTCTCCATAGTCTTAAGTTTCTAATGACTCCAAAATCATTCCATTTGGTTCAGAAATCTGAAATTTAGGGCCCAAACATTTTCAGACTACTATTAAATTGAAACGGTACACTATACCCAAATCCCGTCCAGAAAATGAAAGTCTTAGGGAATGAAAAAAAATCAATTACTTAAGATAACTTGTAGCTCTATATCTATAGATTATATTGAAATTGAAATCATCTCATTCGGAGCTCTACAGATCAAGATATCATTAAAATACCCGAGCATGTTCAGTAAAATATCAAATTCATACCCTTCCAACCCATACCCTTACTTTGATTCAATCAATCTTTTTCAAATCAACACCCACAAGCTATCAAATTTCATGGAGAGTTGAAGAGTTGAAAAGATATGTGTTAGGAATCTATTGGTCCAAGACTCACCTCATTTGGGGGTCGGATAACAAGGTTATGTTCGAAAGAATCAAATAAGGTTTTGTCCTCAATCATATTGAACCTATCTTGGTACAATTAGTATAACTTTCACTATAGATGTAGGATTAAGATCTTGATGGGATGGTTTCAAAGAAGACTTGGAGATCTACAACTTTTGTGAAGACCTAAAAGAGAGATTCTTTCACCTTGAGGGTTAAAATTGGACCAGACAATAGGCTAGATGAAAGGTCAAACGAAACCAGACGAAGGGCGAGATGATTTGGGACAGTTGGCATAACTTTCTATATAGATGTCGTATCAAGGTCATTCTTGGACGGTTAGAAAGAAGACTCATACATATACAACTTTCAAGCAGGCCATAAAGATATATTTGGTCATATAGAGGGTCAAAATTGAACCCAAAAATAGGCCAGATGAAAGGTCAGACGAAACCAGATGAAGGGCCAGACAATTTGGTACAATTCACATAACTTTCTCTATAGATGTTGGATCAAGGTCATTATTGGACGGTTTGAAAGAGAACACATAGTTCTACAACTTTAAAGAAGACGTTTAAGATAGATTCTGTCATCTAGAGGGAAAAAATTGGACCAGTCGATAGGCCAGATGAAAGGTCAGACGAAGGGCTAGACGATTTGGGACAATTGACATAAATTTCTCTATAGATGTCTCATAGATCTACAACTTTAAAGAAGACCTTGAAGATAGAATCTGTCATCTAGAGGGTCAAAATTGGACCAGAAAATAGCGTAGATGATTCAGTCTACAATGGACCAGATGATAGGGTAGACGAATTGGGAAAATAGGCATAACTTTCTGTTGGACCCCGCTTCCGGAGCCCAATCCTTTATGCGAAAACATGAAACCTTAAGCGTGGACATTGCCCCGAACGATTCTTTAATCACCCCTTATTAGACATCATCAAGTCATAATCACTATCATATTTTTTTTTTCTTAAAACATCCTAAAATTTACTCACAAGATGCTCCATGGCGTGCCCATACAAACCAGTCACTATCCCGGATCTCAATTCTCCTACTTGCGAACAAAATTTGAAAACCTTCAATCCGAACTTCAATTGACTTCTTCAATTAAAATCATAGCTCTAAATCTTTTGTTTAATTTGGAGCAAGAATCCATTCAATCGGAGTTCTATAACGCAAGATATCAGCTAAATACCAATATGTGCTCATTCCCCCAAACATGCTCTCTCAACCAACCTCTCACTTGCTCTAATGCAAAGTCTCTCAATTTAACTCCAAATGACACAAT
>JAOSBM010000204.1:19924675-19937063 GCA_027568955.1 Erythroxylum tenue | reverse complement strand
CTAGTGTTCCATCTTCAGATGCTTACACTACAACTGTTCCTTTTGAAGATGAACCACTACCAAGAGTGGCTGCTCAACATCCAACAGTTGCATTTGATCTTGAAGCCAAAGTCAATCATCTGTGCAAAGACATGAAGAAGATAAAGAATATGATGATGAAGATTATGCACTTCTCACTTCCGTCTGCTTTCTGCTTCCGTCTGCATTCTGCTTTCGTCTGCTGTTGGAATATGGTGACTTTGGCTTCTTGTGCTGTTGCATACTGTTATTAACAATTGTATTAACGTGTGATTCACTTCATATTTCTCCCCCTCTTAAAAGAATTTCGTCCTCGAAATTCTTACCTGACTAATCAATAGGCAAGGTATGTTTCCTCATATTAGCAATAATGTCACCTCAAATTCAATAATACTATCACATAGTTGGATACTTTACATCAAACATAATACATACACTCTTAGTAGCATATTCTATATTTTATGCTTGTGTCTCTGTCAAGAATAGGACCCCAATACTCACTTCTGAATCATTACATATTCATTTCTGATTTGTTCTTTCATTGATCATTCTTAAAGTATATTATCTAGTGTACTTAATCCAATTCGGTGAAATTCTTCTTTGGAGGAAGATTTCTTGTTACTATCATCTATACTGTTCATGCAAGCTTTATCAATCAACTGCTATCATCATCGCATTATCAACCATTCTTAATACCTCAAGAAGATCAATTTCTATTGTTCTTACAAGCTCATAATGTTCTAATTACCAAAACTCAATGAAGTAGTAAACATAATTACTATCACATATGCCTAGGTGTGTATCATCAAAGTCATCCCATTTTGTTCACAGATGTATCTCTAACAATCACCAATTTATATCTTACACAAATGATACTTTGATCTCAATTGATCTTAGACAAAGTCTTTCTCTTTATCGAATATAATAACACCAATTTTACTCCAGTTTTCCAGAATTTACCTCTTCTGATGCTATATCATTTCATAATGAGTCAACTACCATATTGAGTGTATCAACTCTTCTCATTTGATTCTTCATCCTTTTCTTAATCTGAGTCACCCTTGAAACCCTATCTTGTATGCATTTCTAACTTTCTCATCTCATGAATCTTCCCTATGTATATCCTTAATCAATTCAGAATTATTGATGCATAATCATTATGAAATTCTGATCTCAATTCCACTATTATCTTCTTATGATGGATTATAGCTCTTGTCACTTTGGTTCCAATTTTATCTTCTAAAGATCATAACAAGGTTGTGTTTTCATTACATTCTGCTTGTACACTCAAATCTCATCATTTATACTTATATCCCTATATTCCTCAAACAATCCAGGACAATACATTCACATCTATATCACATTCAGGGATATATCACCACAGTGCAATATTGATGTCATATTCAATAATGCATCCCCCAATATAGATATGTTAAATCATTATCTGTCATATTTACCCATATATTATTCCTCATTTCTATTTATCCGTAACTTTCATTTTCTCATGTCATGAAAGGGTATCATTTTTCTCACTAATTCTATCAATTTAAATTCTTAACAATTGCTCATGCGTGTGACTCATACACATGCGACTCAGACTAGGGATTAGTCACTACTGTCTGCTATGACATGACTAAAATACATGTGACTTAATATGTATTTCTGAACGCCTATGTAAGATCTCAATTCTGAAGCTCTGATACCACACATGATGGATCCCGCTTGGTTCCGAAGCCCAACGCTTGGAATCATGCAACGTGAGCTTATTACCCTGAAGGGTTATTTCAGTGAAATCTTATAACAATCATCGATTCATCTTCATGCTCTGATACCACACATATTGAACCTCGTTTCCAGAGCCCAACCTCTTCCTCTGATGTCCTAAAAACGTGCGCTTGTTACCTTGCAGGGTTATTTTTCCATTATTCAAATCATATACTCAATCCAATATCAAACTCACTTAAGTATCATCTATACTTAAGGTTTATGTCTCAATAAAACCATTATAATCACAAAGTCCTTTCTCCCATGGTAACATTCATATTTTTTTTTAAATTATCATTTCGAGTCAACTTTACATGTTCTTTTTGACCCTGAAAATGACAAATTTTGGCTACACTTTCTTCTAGAAACTTGTTCTCCATAGTCTGAAGTTTCTAATGACTCTAAAATCATTCCATTTGGTTTAGAAATATGATAGTTAGGGCCCAAACATTTTTAGACTACTATTAAATTGAAACAGTACACTATACCCAACTCTCGTCTAGAAAATGAAAGTCTTAAGGAATGAAAATAATTCAATTACTTTAGATCACTTGTAGTTCTATATCTCTAGATTATTTGAAATAGAAATCATCTCATTCAGAGCTCTACAGATCAAGATATCATCAAAATACCAGATCATGTTCTGTAAAATATCAAATTCATACCCTTCCAACCCATACCCTTACTTTGATTCAATCAATCCTTTTCAAGTAAACACCCAAAAGCTATAAAATTTCATGGAGATTTGAAAAGAGATGTGTTAGGAATCTATTAGTTCAAGACTTACCTCATTTGGAGGTCAGATAAGAAGGTTATGGCCGAACGAATCAAACAAGGTTTTGTCCTCAATCATATTCAACCTATCTTGAAAAAATTTGTATAACTTTCATTACAGATGTCAGATTAAGATTTTCTTAGCACATTTTCAAAGATAACTTTGAGATCTACAACTTTCATGAAGAACTAGAAGAGAGATTCTATCATCTTAAGGATCAAAATTAGACAAGACAATAGGCTAGACGAAAGGTCAGACGAAACCAGACGAAGGGCCAGACGATTTGGGCCATTATTATAACTTTCTATATAGATGTCTAATCAAGGTCATTCTTATATGGTTTGAAAGATGATTCATATATCTACAACTCTCTAGAAGACCTTGAAGATAGATTCTATCATCTAGACGATAGGGTAGGCCAATTGGAAAAATTGGCATAACTTTCTCTATAGATGTCAGATCAAGGTCATTCTAGGACGGTTTGAAAGAGGACTCATAGATCTACAACTTTCAAGAAGACCTTGAAAGTATATTATGTAATTTAGAGGATAAAAATTTGACCAGATGATATAAAATGAACAATACCCAGAAGGAGTTTATGAATAGTGCATAGACGAAGTTTATGAACAGTGCATAGAAGAAGTTTCAGTCTACACTCCTAAGCATCTCTACTTATAAGGATCTTAACTTTCGATTCCAATGCCCAAACATTTCATAATATATACCGTTAGAAAGCTAAAAAGATAATTTACAACTTTCTAGAAAGAACCTTCGCCTAAATCAGCCTAGATTAATCCAGATTTTCCCCTGAAGTCATAACACGAATTTTGCCCCTTTGGAAGACTTTAAATTTGCATTGTACAAACTTGGGATGTCCTGGGCATAACCATTCAACTACCAAATTGAATTCATTAAACTCTCAAATCTCAACTCATTTGCCTCATTACATTCCACTACATCTCATCAGCCATACTTCCTATCTTTTTTTTCTCCATAACATCTCACTTATGTGTGTGTGTGTGTGTGGTCAACCATTCATGATCAAAATCATCATCATCATCCATATATAAATCATATTTCATTAACATCAAAAGATAAGCATTTTACAAAGATTTAATGGAATTTCAAGCCACATTACATCATTGTCTCAAAATCTCAAAATACAAAATAAGTAGATTTGGAGTAATTCCCTTATGCTCTTAATCACTTGATCTCTTAGCTATTACCTGAAGATGAGACGAAAAAGGGGGTGAGCTTGAAAGCTCTTGGGTAACATTTTATAACGGAAAATAAGCAAAACCTTTGAAAACCTTTACTTGTCATAGAAAATTCTTACTGAAATCCATAAAGCACATTTTTCTCAAATTATCATCATTTAGTCAAATTAACAATTACAAAACATGAATGCATCAAACTTGTTAACATATCATAAACATATAAACACATCATAATGATTTAGGTACATCCAAAACAGAATGTACTACACATTTTTCATAAGGGCCCTGTGTAGCCGTGAACAGAACGTACTAACGCAATCGCCCATAATGGTTTTGCGTAGCTGTGAACTTATGGGAGTCCATGAAGGAGCTCCATGCCACTAGCAGGCAGGCGGGAGAAGCCTTTTGTAAAAGTGCACTTGACTTAACTTAGGGCACCACCACAAACCCACATAACATATATTTCATACTTGTAAACTTATTGCCCAAAATGGCACTTTTTCGAAACTTGTTTTCGTAAACTTGATATCTTTTTAAAATCATTTCCATTTTTCGTTTCATAAATCATTCACACAATTCATATACCATACATGTAGAACTTTCTCAAAACATTCAAAAAGAAATAAATGCAACACTTATGATGCAATTTAAATTATTTAACTTTCTGGATTCAAAGAAAACATTAGTGGCTTATTCACTCTATTATAAACAAGTACCTACCTTGAATTTCTTGCTTAAGGACTTACTCAAAATACCTCTCCTCTTGCTCCTCTTGCCTTTCTTGATTTCCTTCATCAATGACAAAACCCATTCAATAGGAATCCAATTTGAAAATCCCACAATGCAAGATCACTAAAATTGATTCTAGAATACTTAAACCCATGCATTTTCTAAACTCCATGAACTAAAATCTTCCAAAAATCCAAAATATTCAAAATGATCTTACCTTGATTCTTCACCCAATGAAGAGATCTTTGACTTAAATGGAAGCTCTTCTCTTCCTCTACATTTTTCCCTTCTTGAACAACCTCAAAATCTCTCTCTTGAAGGTTAAGAAAATTGAAACCCTAGCTTGTTTTCTCTTCTTTCTCTCCTTCTCTCCTTCTCTCCTTCTCTTTGTATTTCTCTCTCTTCTTCATGACAGTCTCTCTTTTTCTCTTCAATTTTTGTTCTTCTCTCTTCTTAATATACAAGACGATAATTTCTTGTTCCATTTCTACCCTTAATAAGCCTTATATCTTTTATGCTTTAGTTTCTTGCCAAAAATACCCTTGCACTTCCTTATAACCTTAACACTTTAATTCAACTAACCCATGCAATAAACCGTACTAACTTTGACATAATTAAATAACTCCAAAATAATTAATCTATCAAAATCTCAAAAATTATTTAAATTATGCTTAACTTCAATGAAAAATTTTCAGGGGCCAACAGCAATAATTCTAATTTCAATTATTGAAAATATAATTGTCCAAGAACAACTTTTGTTAGATATGAAAACAACTTAATTCTGGGAATCAGATCTATAGATATAAATTAGAAGTTATTCACCTATTCTAAGTTAAAGTACATAGATAATGTACTAAAAATGTTTAGTATTTGAGATATTTGATCCTTGTGAAGTATTAAAGATATTCATTATTCTATGTATGAGTTGATACTTAAGTTCAAGGTCATGTGAATATTAACTTTAAAAGTGAATCCTAATTAAAGTCTATTTTACCTAGAACAATATCATTCAAGATTGGAAGGTTTCCAATGTAGCAATGGTTGCTAATTAAACCATAATATATTCTTCATTTAGGGGAAATGATTAATTGGATTGATTAGTTCTTTAGTGAACTTTATATAGTTCCTTATATTGTTCAAGACAGTAAGTATTATGGAACATTAGATCCATTGGGCATGTAAAAGGAGATAAGGTCTCATCAAATATCAAAGGATGTATTTAGGCAATTTTTCTTAGTTATGATGATAATTAAGTTGAAAGTTGTAAGATTTAAGTAAGTGATCACTATATAGAATATTGTAGAATTCTTTCATTAAGCCACCATCCCAGTAGTAACATAATCGTCATATAATGATATGGTATATGATACTAAAATGATTGGCTTAGTGCAAGTGGGAAATTATTGGTTTATACCCTAGAGCCAATTGGTTGATTGTAGTTTAATGACAAAATAATTTAAAGGCATTCTTTCTTGTACATATTCTGATGTATATGATAAAGCCCATGGGATAATTATACATGAAAAATGAAATTATGATGAGATTATAATCATGAGATTCATATTACATTTATGTACTATCCCTAAATTGTTCTTAGTCATTATTTTATTAAGACTAAACATTAATAGAATGCAAAAAGACTAAAATATGTTATGTTTTTTCTTATGAAAGATGTAGACAATCCCTTTGGCAAAAGTATGAAGATACTTAAATAAACATGTGGATGCTTATGGGAGAATAAGTTCACTGAACTGATCCTATATGGGAAATTCATTTCAAACATTACTTTTATGTCTATAGAAATTCTCAATGTCATGATTGTATAAGTGATCCTTTGACTTGAGGTCTCCAAAGTTATCTTTTAAAGAGATTGCTATGTTTTGATACTACTTTTATCCTATTCTAATCAATAGTTTAGTCAGTATTCATTGGATGTAGCATGAAGTATATAGAGGCAGTTGAGTGATTAAGATACGATTCATCACTATAAAGTAATTAGGGAGAATGATTCATTGTTCTCAATTAGTATTGATTTAAGAAATCCTTAGTCAAGGTGGAATGACAATTTGTAAATAGTTTACAAGTTTCATTAAATGAATCAATATCTAATGGTGGAGAACTAATATGATTGGACTCAAAATAGAGTAGACATTAAGTTCATGCTCTATATCTAACCATAACATTGAATGATGAAAGGATTGAATTATACAAAAAAATCATGCACGAGAGACTTTGACATTCCTAAATATTTGGATAGTCATGATATGTTCCTAGATGTCAATATTGACCTATGAATAGAAATTGTTCAATTAGAGAATTAAAGTAATTGAAGGAGTTAAATTTATCTATTTTTTAATATGATTTGGGATTATAATCTATATCCAATGCTAACATTTTTGGGAACCTAATGGATCACACATAACGAGCGAGTTGAAGAGAACAAAGATATTTTAATCAAGTTGGACTTGATTGTAAAGTTTGAGAAAATATATTATTAAATATAAGGTATTTAATAAATAAGGATCAATATGAGATATTAATCGTATATGGGAATAATTGGTATTTAATTAAGAATTATTTGTAATTCTAATTAAAGTTTGATTGAAATTAGAATTTAATTTCAATTAAATTACTAAAATGTTTAAAACCTATTATAAATAGACTGCTCTAAGTGAGCTAGCACTCCTTGCTTAAACCTCTCTATAATAGTTGTAAAGTTCTCTCAACTTGTTCTGTGAATACTACTAGAGGCTAGACACTTGTGCAACTATGGTAGTTGAGATGGACCGATTTTAGAAACTGTTAGAGGGATAGGACAAGATTATGATCAAGCAAGCTTCAGAATAAGTATGAATTAAGATTCATGCTTTATTATGATTTAATTGTTAATCATTTTATAGAATTAAAATGATCTCTTTTTTGGGAAATCAAAATATAAAAAGTTTTGTAATTATTCCACTACACTCAAGATTAGATTCAGGCCTAATTTCCAAACAATAGAGACTCTACTTCAGTCTATAAACTTAATCCTTTTTTCTTTTAACCTTATAACTCTCTGACTGCTCTATTTATATCTCTTTCTCCATATCACCATGAAGGAAGGACGTCTTGACATCTATCTACCCAATTTCCAAATCAATACTAGCTGATATACCAAGTACTACACGAATGGATGTCATCTTCACTACTAGCTTATATCCATTCGTGTAGTGCTTGGTATATATAGAATATGGATATAAGTTGTACTATGGATATAAGTTGTGCTCTTTCACAACCAATCTAGCTTTATACTATAGATATAAGTTGTGCTCTTCATGCTTACATCGAAACACCCATCTATTCTTCAATACTCTCTTACCCTTAGGCAATTTCATTAGCTCATAACTCAATCCATTTCTCTCTATGTACATCTTCCATTGCTTACTTGAAGCTTTTAGGCCCTCATCCGTCATTCAATAACACATATTGATCTAAAGAATATCTAGAAGATTGTTCTTTTACCTTCATAGATCTTCTAAGTGGAACTCAACTAATTTGCGGTACTGGTGGCTAATCATGAACACCATTATCATCAACATCAATATGTATAGGAACATCTCCATTACCTTGTACAATTTACAATTGTACTTAATGCTTTACCCCAAAAGGAGAGCAATTTAACACTTGTACAATTGTACTTAAAGCTTCACCCAGAAAGGACTTGGATAATTTTGCATGTGAAAACAAGAATCTCATTGTCTCCATTAGTGTTTTGTTGATCCTCTCAGCTACTCCATTCAACTGAGGCATCTTAAAAGGTGTAGGTTAATTCTAAATGCCCTGTTTTTTGTAATACTCATCAAACAGACCACAATACTCTCCAACGTTATCTATACAAATGCATTTCAACTTCTTCCAGTCTCTCAAACTAAACACTTAATCCTTTTTCTTTAAAGTGTAAGTCCAAATCTACCTAGAGTGATCATCAATAAAACTTACAAAATATTGAGCTTCACTAAGTAATCTTATCTTCATTGAACCAAAACATTGGGTATACTAGATCAAACCAATTTTTCTTTCTAAAAGAAGAGGAATCCATAAAAGAAACTCTATACTATTTCTTGCTAAACAGTGACGACATTTTCTCAAATGCACACTATCTATCCCAAATATCACCTTCTTCTTGACCATTATTGACATACCTTTCTAGCTAATAAAACTAAGTCTTTTATGACATAACTCAATTACACTCCCATTCTTTAAAGCTTTCACAATGCTTTTAAATAACTTTACTGATAATTGATAAACATTTGTTACCTCTAGCCATAATTAAAGACCTCTTTGTAAGTTTTTATTAACCATTGCTGAAGGTGTTGTAGAATCCCTCATCATCAAGCCTACTTGCAAAAATCAAATTCAACAAAATATTTGTGACATGTCTAACATCTTCAAAATTAATTGTTTACTAGAAAAAGTTTCCTAGTAAACATATCCAATACCAACAACTTTTACCTAACCATCATTCCCTATCTTGACAACTCCATAATCAGTTGGTGTACAAGACAGTGAAGAAATCCCGATTTTTTTGTCGAGGAGATCATTAAGGTCTCTCATGAATTCGGTAATGAAGTAAGAACCATAAGAGCAAGTACTTCATTGTCAAATTAGACAACCATGCCCGACAACTGATCCATAATCTTTTGAAATTCATTCAAGTGATTTGCTATTGACATACCCTTTTGGTATTTTAACTACTTTAGTCTCGTTAAATAAAACAATTTGTTGTTACCAATCTTTGAAGCATATAACTCCTCTAGCTTATTCTATAAGGACTTTGCATTTATCTCATTGAAGACACAGTTGTACACATTGTCCTCAACAAATTGATGAATAAACCTATATATTTTCTTATGCTTAAACTCTCATTCCTCATTAATTTTACCCTTAAGTTGTTTACTTGAAAACATCGGTAAATGTAGCTTCATCATAAATAAAAGATCCAGTATCCATATATAGTAATTGGTGTTAGTCAGACAAACCATCTTTTAAAACTTTCCCTCCATGGTTCCATAGAACAATTAAACCAACAACTTTGACACCACTCTGTTGGAAAAATACATAGCAAGTTAATATCGTAATGGAATAATAAATTATCTTTCCCAAAATACTATCCAGGAGAAAGCAATTAATTATAGTTCTTGTGCAAATAAAAGGTAAAATCACATACCCCAACAATCAACCACCAATCTTTAACATAGAAAACCTCCCAAATGAAAGGAGAAAAAACCATAGGACTAAGCTAGTTGAATCTTCCACCATATCAAAATAGTGGGCAACACAAATTGTTTTTCCCTAGCGTCATTAGAGGCAATCTCAAAATAAGTCCTTAAAAGATCAATTCTTAATAACAACAAAATAAACATTAGAGAGATTTCATCGGATCAAGAGCACCAAAAAAATTATTGTAGTTAATCCATAATCGTTGTTGCACCACAAAAAAAATGGAGTTTTTGCGCCTTCTCCCTTGACAAATTTTATTATTATCGCATACTCATATAAGGCTATCCACAATTGCACAAATGCCAAAAAGAAGAAGAAACCCATCTTATAATATATGTGTATATAAGAAACATGTATGTCCCCAAAATATCTATGTCAAATATAACTGCAAATATCCAATTCCTAATTACATATCACCACCATCACGTGCACAAACTTTACTTTTATTTATTTATTATTTTTTCTGTGTACATGTGGCATGTCCCATTGAGTAGGATCCCAACAGTTTGGTTATATTTTTATTTTTATTATAATTTTCAACTTTTATTTTCTATTTTTAAACAAAAAATAGTTTAATCGTTAATGTTAATATAATTATATTTTTATTATTGATAATCATTAAATATTAAATCAAACGTAAAAATAAATTAAGTAGGTAAATAATTTTATTCTAATCTCATTAAAACTAATTTATATGAAATTTTTGCATTTTCTGATATTTCAATAACTTTATTTTCCAAAAACATTTAAAGTAACTATAAAAATTAAAATAAATTAAATAATGAAATCATATTAATCATAATTATTATTAGTTATTAAATAACTAAATAATATATTTAATTGATGGTAAATCATATCATGACAAAAAATAAAAACATAAAAGAATTTATGTTTATAATTTTCATAGGTTATAAAAATTGAAAGAAAGTAAAATTAAAAATAGAAACTAAAAATTAAAATATAAAATTAAAATAAATAAACTTTAATTCGTCGAAACGCACAAAGTTTGAGAAGCACTACGCAATTCCGTGTTTGCGTCTGTACACTACAGAGTACAGAGTATGGAGTTGGTTTATCTATTTATTTATAACTGTAATTAAGCGGTGAAAATTTCCCTGATAACAAGCGTGTGATATGTTTTATTCTTGCGATTATGCATGCTTTGGTGACTTCTGAGAAAGGAAGTGTTCTGTTGGTTGTTGGAATACTACTACGTTTAGTATCAGGAGCAGGCATCACTTACCAAATATGGAATATATGTTGCATAAAAAAGGAAGAGACGAGGATAACATGTTATATTTGGTGGAAACTTTCCGTCGGCTTGGCAAAATCCAATTTCTTTACATGGTTACAAATCCAACCCAAATTAAAAACAGAAATGCATTCTAATGCCTAAAGACTGATGTAAGGTGATATCAACTTTTTAAATTGATGACCATAACTCCTGCCAATGCGATCCTAATATTATAATTTATGTCTGTTTTATTATCATATTCGAATAAAATATACAACTTGATTTTAAGAAGGAATATATTTTGTGATTCACGGGTAATATTTATTTGTGGTTCGTGGCGGTGAAGATGGCTTGCCTAACAATCGTCATCATCAATACTCAATTAAAGGCTCATTTAGGCATTAAGTCTAGGAAGGTCTGATAGTACGAAGTTTTATCTCTACTTAATAAAGAAGTTGTTTTTGATAAACCTACGAAAATTTACATAATAAATGATATTGAAATTGATCTATTGTAGACAAAATAAAGTAACGACAAATATTTCTTTTAATACAAAAATAAGTTATTCTCTCTAGATATATATCCATCCATTTGATGAAATTTTAAGTTGGGAACTATTAATTTCCTTTTGCAACAAAAAATTAGAACTATTTGCTTATACATTGTTAATATTTTTATCTATTATAAATTATTATTTATCCATAATCTAATAAGTAAACATGTTAATGAGGTATCCAAAAACTATTTTTTTGGGCATCTGCTTATTGTTTTCTTGGGGAAGAGAAAAAGACTTATAAAGAAAAAAGAAGATTATACTAATTGGAATGTCCAATCATTTTAGTAGCTTGTCTATTTGGAGTGTACCATATATTGGTATGTAAATATTCTATTATATTGAGTACAAGCAATTTCATGTCAAAATACTACATCTGAGTTCAAAAAATTTCATATCTAAATAGAAATTATATACCAACCTAATGTACAAAAAGTACTATAAGTCATTAAAAATGTGCACCACATACACTCACTACAAGAAATTGTATTTTTAGTGAACACAAAAGTTGTCACTAAAAGCAGTAATATTAGTCACTATTATTAATAGTGTCCAATCTTTGAAGTCGTCACCTACCGTCACAAATACCTCCGTCACTGATGAAATAGTGACTGATTTAATATATGGTCACAATTATGAAATATTTTTGTGACGTAAATACTAACACGAAAACTTGTGAAATGTGTGACAAAACTATATGGTCACAATAACTTTACATATTTATGACAAGTTTATTGTAACAAATCATATAAAGTAGTGTCGAATTAAGCCGTAATAGTTCTTCATCTTACTGTGACAAAATTGCTGACACTAAAACCTGTCAAATGTGTAACAACACT
>JAOSBM010000204.1:19911047-19924575 GCA_027568955.1 Erythroxylum tenue | reverse complement strand
ATCATAGTTATAGTTCGGTTATTGTGACAATTTGAAGTAGACACTAATTAATTGAATATTTATTGACAAAATTTTTTATCACAAGAAATAAAATGTTGCGTGACGATAAGCCATTTTGTCACAAAAAGAAAAAATATTATTGACCGAGCTATGTTTTGTAACAACAAATAAAAAATATTAGTTACTAATATATGTTTTGTCACAATTACAATTAATTCTCCCAAAATTATTTTGGCGTCAAATTTCATAGGCTTTTAGTGACAAAACTTAGTGATAAAAGAAAGTTCGACACTATTAATATATTAATAGTGACAACTTAATTGTGAAACATACTAAATTGTCACAATTATTATTGTATTGGTGACAAAAAAAATTAATCATCACAGATAATTCAAACAATAGTGTCAATCAATTATTTTGTCACCAAAAAACCTCATATTTGTGACAAAATAATGATTAGTCACAAAAAAATTGTCACTAAATATCTTAACTCTTGTAGTGACTTTAAAATGGGAATTTTATGACTAAGTACAAAGAATATTATTTTTCAATACAAAATATAACAGTACTCTATTTGTTAAATACAAAGCTTACGTACTTTTTTTTTAATAGAAAGTTAGAGGTAAGTAAGACATACACTATAAAATTGGAATACATTGATTGAGTGGAAAGGATATCATGTCTTGATACAAACTATATTATGACCAAGTACAAACACCACAACTATGCTCCAAAATTTCAACGATACATTAAAAATAAGTATAGCTTCAGTGAAAATTGAGAATACCATGACTAAGTACATAGAATACCTTTTTCTCAATATAAATTGTACTAGTACTCTATTTATACAATACTACATCTATGTACAAAAAATACCATCATTTGTTATAGATAAGTAATACCTACACATTTATATGGGAATATAAAGATTTAGTGGAAAGAGTACCATGCCTTAATACAAACTATGCCAAGCTCAGTATTTAATGTCATTTCTATGTACAAAATTATTAGAACATATTTAAAATTAGTAACATCTTGAGTGAAAAATGAGAATATCATCTCTGAACACTGATCATTCCCTAACCCAGTATAAACTACACTAGTAATCTATTTATCCCATATCATAACTATGTATAAAAAAATCATCATTGATTATAGATAAGTAACACTTGCACTTTAAGATAGAAATAAAATGACTTAAGTGGAAAGAATATCATACCTCAATTTGAACTATACTAGGATTTAGTGCTTTCAATACCACCGGTAAATACAAAAGTTACCATGATGCATTAAAATAAATAATAGTTTAAGTGAAAAATGAGAATATCATCTTTAAGTATAAATCATAAATTGGCTTAGTGCAAGCTATACAAAGAATCTATTTATCCAATACCACATATATGTATACAAAATGTCATCATTTGTTATGTATAAGTTACTCCTACACATTTAAAAGTGAATATAATGAACGAGAGGAAGGAATTTCATGCCTAATACAAAATATACCAAGATCAGTACATCTAATACCACAATCATGTATTAAAATTACCATAACACATTTAAAATAAGCAACAGCTTAAGTGAAAAATAGAAATACCATATCTTAGTACAAACCATACCTTACCTCAATACAAACTATACTACTATTTTATTTATCCAATACTACACCTTTGTAAAAAAAATATTATCATTCATTACAAATAAATAACATTTACTCTTTAAAAAGGGAATAAAAATGACTAAGTGAAAAGAATATTATGCTTCAGTACAAACTACAACAAGACTTAGTATATCCAACACCACCTTTATAAACAAAAATTTTCATGATGCATTAACAAAATGCAAAAACAGTAAAAAGTGGGAATACAATGACACAAGACATCTACGAGACTTAAGATGCTCCGATAACTACTCAACGAACAAGTGCCTAGTCATCGCTTGTTCATATTTAAACCATTCATCAATTTATGACCATAGAATATAGCCTATCCTAAGCAAGCCATATATTAACAATTTATACAATTTATTCTCAACTTATTATAAGTTAGTCTCTATTTAACTTCTTGAACATGATTTATTTATCCTAATATACTTAATTATACTCATACACAACGAAAAATTTTAATTATCAAATTTTCACCGAATTATCAAGTGATACTCCTTGTAATACATAGCAGATATAAATGCGAAACATTTTGTACTTTCTTAATTATTTATGTGATAAATACACAATTTATATATTTTAGAAATCCATATATGTAATTATTAATCATTAATTTAATTAATGATTAATTCAAAATATGATTCAATATAAAAATAATTTATTAATAAAAATTTAAAGTTTTATGAACCATATGCTATAATAAGAGTACGATCTAAAGTTATTCTTAACTAATTTTTGAGCTCAACTAATTGATAAGTCCAATATACTCCTTAATTCGTCCTTCACACCTAAACATTACAAATTCTATTAGACTTATTTAAGAAAAATTTTCAACCTAATTACACTTAATAATTTAAAATTATTCCCCTTTCTACTTTATTCTTAATTATTAAAATATCCTTATTTTACTTAACCATGATAATTACTAAAATACCCTTAAGTATTAAAAGTCATATTTTAATCTCATTTTTTATTATTACAAAAATACTCTTCTAGGAATTAAACCCTTAAATTTTTACATTTCTTATTTTTCACCTTAATAGTACATCTTACTAAATTATCTTCTTCTTTACTCTCTCCTCTTTTCCTACCTCCTTTTTTTCTCATTTTCAACCATCTTTTCTGCATTTTTACTTTTCTCATGGCTGCAAAATTATTATCCCAAATATTCACAACATATTTCCTAACTATAAACTAGTTTAGGATGATTAAAAATCACAAATTAAAGGCATATAATTGTTGTCAGAAAAGTTTTGCCTATATGAAGTTCTGTGCCTTTCTAAGAGATTTTTAGGTTGTTAATCTCTACAATTTCCTCACTAATTTACTGCAAAACAAACAAAATGATGGAATATATGAGAAAAGGTTCACTAGGAGAAAGATTGTATATTTGCTATACCCTTACTAGTTGGAAAAAAATAGAGAAGAAGAAGACAACTTTTTCATTAGGTTTCTGATTACCCATCTATTGTCTTCTTAATATGGTATATCCTAAATTAAGTTAGACTTTATGTTGAGGATGTCCCACTAGAACATATACCCACTGTTGGTCTGCGTCTAACTCTTCTACCACCACCTCTACTACTAGTTCCACCTAAACCTTTATGTCAATTAAAGATACCACTCTAACTACATATTGTCTCCTCTGCCCTCATTTTTGAACTTCTCCATACTGTCGAACAACCATTTTGTAAATTTCCCCTCTCTTTACAAATATATCATGCTTGAATAATCCTAGTGAGTCCCTAACGTGGTTCTTTGTGAACTCTCTCGTAGGTAACACTACTCTATAACCCTCCAACGCCTCTACTGAAAGGCCCTCTAAACATCTGACTAACCCCTCTTTCTGATCCAACCGATGGTACACTAATAGTGATATGTTGTCCTTAATTCCTACCAACTCTTTGATCTCCACCGAACTTGTAGAAACTACCACTATTGCTTAATATAGCATCAACTCTCTTATATCTCCCTACACCAGTAGACTATGAATGACTAACTCCCCTCTTAAAAAACTGAATCTCCCCTCCATAATGCCTTTCTGGTCGCATCTTTAGCTCTCCTCTCCTTTCACCTTGTTCTATCACATTCTCTACTTTGAGTGCAATAGTAACAGCTCCCAAACCCAAATGAATCTTAGTCCTCAGACCTTACTCAAATTAGTGACATCTACCCTCTGGATTGGCCACAGCCTCCAATGCATACTTAGATAAAGTCGTACAGTGAGCCTGATACTCAGCCACTAACATCTCCTTTGTCTGAACCAAACTTATAAACTTCATCTTCTTTCGATCCTAATATATTTGCGGAGTATATTTGTCTCTAAACTCTTTTATTGGAACTCCTACAAAGTCATCTCTCGTGCCTTATAATATCTATTTGTTGACTTCCACCAAGTTAGTGCATTGCTCTAAAATAATGAAACAATGTTCTGCAACCTTTTTTTTTCCAAAATGTAATCCAAATAGTCTAAAACTAACTCTGCTTGCTCACACCATGCCTCAGTCTCTTCAAGATTAGTAGTACCTCGAAACTCCATTGCACTCATCTTACAGATCCATTCATAGTTGTGGTCTACCTTAGAATCATCTTGGGTTGGAACCACAGTAACAACCTACTACATCATCTGAGATGGCACTGATATCTCTCCTCCTACTTGATTCGCTCTAGCATTCCCCTAATCAAACACATTTGGAGCATGGATCAAATTACCTGATTCTCAATTAACTCTAGGTTAACGATATCCTCTCCTAAAACCATCCTAGATATGACAAGAACATATCATTAGCTTTTTATACTTAATTTGTCCCTAGAAATGTAAACACGCTTTGATATTACCTAAATGTGATACTCTAATAATTCTTAGACCATAATTTATCCAAATTGTTCCTTAATTATACCATTAATTACCAAAATCCTCATTATTTCCAAAAATGAAGTTTGCCAATCACAAAAATTATTCATACAAGCACAACTATCTGAAGTGCCACAATCAAAAGTATATATAATAAAACAATTTCACTCAATTTAATTTGTTGGCCCCACATAGACTTCACTATGTCAATCATATGCACTAGAGTTATCGACAGCCTCTCTATCTCCTAAAAAATTATAACGGTAAGGAGTGAGAGTAAAGGTAACAAAATGTACCCTTAAAATCAAATAACCTAATGTTGGTTTTGTGAGCGTTGAAGTGGTTAAAACAAAATTTTTAAAACCGATAAGAACCCAAAAGATCTTGTCTTGTAACCAATTCAAAAACCAATATAGCGCAAATCAAAGCATATAAACCATTATACCTTAAACTTAGTCTCCAAACCAAATAGAAGATCTCACGGTTCCACCTCCTAGCTCACGACTCCAACTCCTTGCTCAGGACTTCACCTCCTTTGCACCAAATACGATGGACTCCAAAGTTTCTACCAAAGATTGATTAGAAATCCTAATGTTTCCCAATGCTATATGGTACTTCAATGGCTTATCTTTAGCCCTAGAAAAATCCCCAAAATAAACAAAAAGATGGGTTGAATGTTCAACACATGAGCTAAATGGTAAAGCTTTTTGGGTCTTGTAAGAAGGATGAAGAAAATCAGCAACTTGGAGGAAGACAAAGAGAAAGGGAAAAAAAATTTGAAACCATGGGGACAAGAAGATGAAAAATGACAGTTGGAAAAACCACACCAAAAGGCAAAAAAATCCTTCTTTCTTTTGGACAAATTAGGGTTAATCAAAAGCCCTTTTAATATTCAAAAAAGTCCTTATGTAAATAAAGCCAAAAACAAAGTGAAAAGGGCAACTTAGTCATAAGGCTTTAAACACATCTTTATGTTAATTTCATGGACAACTGATGTTCTTACAAGGTTGGCCATGTAAATACTCATTTAAAAAGCCACTTTGCCATTTATCTCATGTTTCAAAATAATTTAAACATGTTACCCAATTTCCATATAACGCTATCATATAATTATATGCATTATTTTGTTGAGCAATAAATTTATATGACATGTCATACCTATCAAACAAATTTATCTAGGATTAAATTTGTTATCTAATAACATTTATTCTAATACCATATGACGACGGAAACAATTATAACACTTATAATTAATTTTATCGTCATATTCATATCTCCATATGATAAACTAGAATAATTTCCTTTTTCTAATCAAATATTTTCTGGTGTGACCCATTGGGATCTATTTCATGTTGACAATATAATTAATATCCCTTTTAATTCTATGCATCATAATCGGTATCTAGCAAAATAAATTATAATTATTCAAATGACATAGATGATAAGTATCGTACACAAATCACGATCTCGAAGCAATAATTGCACATGTCAATTCTCTTGTCTCATAATATCCTGAATAAATGCAAGATTGGAACATGTATCATTCTTGCCAATTTATTCCTTCTTGATTTTCAAAGTAAATCGTAAATATGATTATCTCCTTACTCATTTTGCATGCATACAATATTACTTTATTAAGGGCCCATAGACATTATCGCTCACATCATATACAAAGGACAACAGTATTCTTGATAAACATTTATCCTCTACATAAGTTACGCATATTGTGGCATTATTTGTATAGCTACCTGTTACGGTTAACGTTGGACAATGCCAACAAATACACATTTCTCATGTAAGAAAATGAACATCTCATGCCATAGAATTCAAGACATGTATGAAAAATTAATGACATAAACATAATTCTAATAAAGCTTCATTAAGGGCCTATTAAATACCATAATCTCTATTATGTATCTGTGTGATTAAATCGATAACTCCTTATCCAATGGTTTGTAGAACATCACCATCATTTAATTCACACACTAATCTTTTAGTGGTCAATTAATTTTCCATATTAATTATCAAGATTAGTGACATTTTAGAGTAATCATTATTTTCATTACAAAGTTCTACAATCCGAGTCGTCAGCTAGAATAATCCATAAATATTGAAAACTCATAGAACAAAATGATATAAACCATCCAATTCATAAACATAACTGTTAGAATACAATCATCTAATGATTGGCTTATAGATGTTAGTGTTATGATTAAAACATACATATAACACTAATATATATATATATATATATATATATTAGTGTTATATGTATGTTTTAATCATAACACTAACATCTATAAGCCAATCATTAGATGATTGTATTCTAACAGTTATGTTTATGAATTGGATGGTTTATATCATTTTGTTCTATGAGTTTTCAATATTTATGGATTATTCTAGCTGACGACTCGGATTGTAGAACTTTGTAATGAAAATAATGATTACTCTAAAATGTCACTAATCTTGATAATTAATATGGAAAATTAATTGACCACTAAAAGATTAGTGTGTGAATTAAATGATGGTGATGTTCTACAAACCATTGGATAAGGAGTTATCGATTTAATCACACAGATACATAATAGAGATTATGGTATTTAATAGGCCCTTAATGAAGCTTTATTAGAATTATGTTTATGTCATTAATTTTTCATACATGTCTTGAATTCTATGGCATGAGATGTTCATTTTCTTACATGAGAAATGTGTATTTGTTGGCATTGTCCAACGTTAACCGTAACAGGTAGCTATACAAATAATGCCACAATATGCGTAACTTATGTAGAGGATAAATGTTTATCAAGAATACTGTTGTCCTTTGTATATGATGTGAGCGATAATGTCTATGGGCCCTTAATAAAGTAATATTGTATGCATGCAAAATGAGTAAGGAGATAATCATATTTACGATTTACTTTGAAAATCAAGAAGGAATAAATTGGCAAGAATGATACATGTTCCAATCTTGCATTTATTCAGGATATTATGAGACAAGAGAATTGACATGTGCAATTATTGCTTCGAGATCGTGATTTGTGTACGATACTTATCATCTATGTCATTTGAATAATTATAATTTATTTTGCTAGATACCGATTATGATGCATAGAATTAAAAGGGATATTAATTATATTGTCAACATGAAATAGATCCCAATGGGTCACACCAGAAAATATTTGATTAGAAAAAGGAAATTATTCTAGTTTATCATATGGAGATATGAATATGACGATAAAATTAATTATAAGTGTTATAATTGTTTCCGTCGTCATATGGTATTAGAATAAATGTTATTAGATAACAAATTTAATCCTAGATAAATTTGTTTGATAGGTATGACATGTCATATAAATTTATTGCTCAACAAAATAATGCATATAATTATATGATAGCGTTATATGGAAATTGGGTAACATGTTTAAATTATTTTGAAACATGAGATAAATGGCAAAGTGGCTTTTTAAATGAGTATTTACATGGCCAACCTTGTAAGAACATCAGTTGTCCATGAAATTAACATAAAGATGTGTTTAAAGCCTTATGACTAAGTTGCCCTTTTCACTTTGTTTTTGGCTTTATTTACATAAGGACTTTTTTGAATATTAAAAGGGCTTTTGATTAACCCTAATTTGTCCAAAAGAAAGAAGGATTTTTTTGCCTTTTGGTGTGGTTTTTCCAACTGTCATTTTTCATCTTCTTGTCCCCATGGTTTCAAATTTTTTTTCCCTTTCTCTTTGTCTTCCTCCAAGTTGCTGATTTTCTTCATCCTTCTTACAAGACCCAAAAAGCTTTACCATTTAGCTCATGTGTTGAACATTCAACCCATCTTTTTGTTTATTTTGGGGATTTTTCTAGGGCTAAAGATAAGCCATTGAAGTACCATATAGCATTGGGAAACATTAGGATTTCTAATCAATCTTTGGTAGAAACTTTGGAGTCCATCGTATTTGGTGCAAAGGAGGTGAAGTCCTGAGCAAGGAGTTGGAGTCGTGAGCTAGGAGGTGGAACCGTGAGATCTTCTATTTGGTTTGGAGACTAAGTTTAAGGTATAATGGTTTATATGCTTTGATTTGCGCTATATTGGTTTTTGAATTGGTTACAAGACAAGATCTTTTGGGTTCTTATCGGTTTTAAAAATTTTGTTTTAACCACTTCAACGCTCACAAAACCAACATTAGGTTATTTGATTTTAAGGGTACATTTTGTTACCTTTACTCTCACTCCTTACCGTTATAATTTTTTAGGAGATAGAGAGGCTGTCGATAACTCTAGTGCATATGATTGACATAGTGAAGTCTATGTGGGGCCAACAAATTAAATTGAGTGAAATTGTTTTATTATATATACTTTTGATTGTGGCACTTCAGATAGTTGTGCTTGTATGAATAATTTTTGTGATTGGCAAACTTCATTTTTGGAAATAATGAGGATTTTGGTAATTAATGGTATAATTAAGGAACAATTTGGATAAATTATGGTCTAAGAATTATTAGAGTATCACATTTAGGTAATATCAAAGCGTGTTTACATTTCTAGGGACAAATTAAGTATAAAAAGCTAATGATATGTTCTTGTCATATCTAGGATGGTTTTAGGAGAGGATATCGTTAACCTAGAGTTAATTGAGAATCAGGTAATTTGATCCATGCTCCAAATGTGTTTGATTAGGGGAATGCTAGAGCGAATCAAGTAGGAGGAGAGATATCAGTGCCATCTCAGATGATGTAGTAGGTTGTTACTGTGGTTCCAACCCAAGATGATTCTAAGGTAGACCACAACTATGAATGGATCTGTAAGATGAGTGCAATGGAGTTTCGAGGTACTACTAATCTTGAAGAGACTGAGGCATGGTGTGAGCAAGCAGAGTTAGTTTTAGACTATTTGGATTACATTTTGGAAAAAAAAAGGTTGCAGAACATTGTTTCATTATTTTAGAGCAATGCACTAACTTGGTGGAAGTCAACAAATAGATATTATAAGGCACGAGAGATGACTTTGTAGGAGTTCCAATAAAAGAGTTTAGAGACAAATATACTCCGCAAATATATTAGGATCGAAAGAAGATGAAGTTTATAAGTTTGGTTCAGACAAAGGAGATGTTAGTGGCTGAGTATCAGGCTCACTGTACGACTTTATCTAAGTATGCATTGGAGGCTGTGGCCAATCCAGAGGGTAGATGTCACTAATTTGAGTAAGGTCTGAGGACTAAGATTCATTTGGGTTTGGGAGCTGTTACTATTGCACTCAAAGTAGAGAATGTGATAGAACAAGGTGAAAGGAGAGGAGAGCTAAAGATGCGACCAGAAAGGCATTATGGAGGGGAGATTCAGTTTTTTAAGAGGGGAGTTAGTCATTCATAGTCTACTGGTGTAGGGAGATATAAGAGAGTTGATGCTATATTAAGCAATAGTGGTAGTTTCTACAAGTTCGGTGGAGATCAAAGAGTTGGTAGGAATTAAGGACAACATATCACTATTAGTGTACCATCGGTTGGATCAGAAAGAGGGGTTAGTCAGATGTTTAGAGGGCCTTTCAGTAGAGGCGTTGGAGGGTTATAGAGTAGTGTTACCTACGAGAGAGTTCACAAAGAACCACGTTAGGGACTCACTAGGATTATTCAAGCATGATATATTTGTAAAGAGAGGGGAAATTTACAAAATGGTTGTTCGACAGTATGGAGAAGTTCAAAAATGAGGGCAGAGGAGACAATATGTAGTTAGAGTGGTATCTTTAATTGACATAAAGGTTTAGGTGGAACTAGTAGTAGAGGTGGTGGTAGAAGAGTTAGACGCAGACCAACAGTGGGTATATGTTCTAGTGGGACATCCTCAACATAAAGTCTAACTTAATTTAGGATATACCATATTAAGAAGACAATAGATGGGTAATCAGAAACCTAATGAAAAAGTTGTCTTCTTCTTCTCTATTTTTTTCCAACTAGTAAGGGTATAGCAAATATACAATCTTTCTCCTAGTGAACCTTTTCTCATATATTCCATCATTTTGTTTGTTTTGCAGTAAATTAGTGAGGAAATTGTAGAGATTAACAACCTAAAAATCTCTTAGAAAGGCACAGAACTTCATATAGGCAAAACTTTTCTGACAACAATTATATGCCTTTAATTTGTGATTTTTAATCATCCTAAACTAGTTTATAGTTAGGAAATATGTTGTGAATATTTGGGATAATAATTTTGCAGCCATGAGAAAAGTAAAAATGCAGAAAAGATGGTTGAAAATGAGAAAAAAAGGAGGTAGGAAAAGAGGAGAGAGTAAAGAAGAAGATAATTTAGTAAGATGTACTATTAAGGTGAAAAATAAGAAATGTAAAAATTTAAGGGTTTAATTCCTAGAAGAGTATTTTTGTAATAATAAAAAATGAGATTAAAATATGACTTTTAATACTTAAGGGTATTTTAGTAATTATCATGGTTAAGTAAAATAAGGATATTTTAATAATTAAGAATAAAGTAGAAAGGGGAATAATTTTAAATTATTAAGTGTAATTAGGTTGAAAATTTTTCTTAAATAAGTCTAATAGAATTTGTAATGTTTAGGTGTGAAGGACGAATTAAGGAGTATATTGGACTTATCAATTAGTTGAGCTCAAAAATTAGTTAAGAATAACTTTAGATCGTACTCTTATTATAGCATATGGTTCATAAAACTTTAAATTTTTATTAATAAATTATTTTTATATTGAATCATATTTTGAATTAATCATTAATTAAATTAATGATTAATAATTACATATATGGATTTCTAAAATATATAAATTGTGTATTTATCACATAAATAATTAAGAAAGTACAAAATGTTTCGCATTTATATCTGCTATGTATTACAAGGAGTATCACTTGATAATTCGGTGAAAATTTGATAATTAAAATTTTTCGTTGTGTATGAGTATAATTAAGTATATTAGGATAAATAAATCATGTTCAAGAAGTTAAATAGAGACTAACTTATAATAAGTTGAGAATAAATTGTATAAATTGTTAATATATGGCTTGCTTAGGATAGGCTATATTCTATGGTCATAAATTGATGAATGGTTTAAATATGAACAAGCGATGACTAGGCACTTGTTCGTTGAGTAGTTATCGGAGCATCTTAAGTCTCGTAGATGTCTTGTGTCATTGTATTCCCACTTTTTACTGTTTTTGCATTTTGTTAATGCATCATGAAAATTTTTGTTTATAAAGGTGGTGTTGGATATACTAAGTCTTGTTGTAGTTTGTACTGAAGCATAATATTCTTTTCACTTAGTCATTTTTATTCCCTTTTTAAAGAGTAAATGTTATTTATTTGTAATGAATGATAATATTTTTTTTACAAAGGTGTAGTATTGGATAAATAAAATAGTAGTATAGTTTGTATTGAGGTAAGGTATGGTTTGTACTAAGATATGGTATTTCTATTTTTCACTTAAGCTGTTGCTTATTTTAAATGTGTTATGGTAATTTTAATACATGATTGTGGTATTAGATGTACTGATCTTGGTATATTTTGTATTAGGCATGAAATTCCTTCCTCTCGTTCATTATATTCACTTTTAAATGTGTAGGAGTAACTTATACATAACAAATGATGACATTTTGTATACATATATGTGGTATTGGATAAATAGATTCTTTGTATAGCTTGCACTAAGCCAATTTATGATTTATACTTAAAGATGATATTCTCATTTTTCACTTAAACTATTATTTATTTTAATGCATCATGGTAACTTTTGTATTTACCGGTGGTATTGAAAGCACTAAATCCTAGTATAGTTCAAATTGAGGTATGATATTCTTTCCACTTAAGTCATTTTATTTCTATCTTAAAGTGCAAGTGTTACTTATCTATAATCAATGATGATTTTTTTATACATAGTTATGATATGGGATAAATAGATTACTAGTGTAGTTTATACTGGGTTAGGGAATGATCAGTGTTCAGAGATGATATTCTCATTTTTCACTCAAGATGTTACTAATTTTAAATATGTTCTAATAATTTTGTACATAGAAATGACATTAAATACTGAGCTTGGCATAGTTTGTATTAAGGCATGGTACTCTTTCCACTAAATCTTTATATTCCCATATAAATGTGTAGGTATTACTTATCTATAACAAATGATGGTATTTTTTGTACATAGATGTAGTATTGTATAAATAGAGTACTAGTACAATTTATATTGAGAAAAAGGTATTCTATGTACTTAGTCATGGTATTCTCAATTTTCACTGAAGCTATACTTATTTTTAATGTATCGTTGAAATTTTGGAGCATAGTTGTGGTGTTTGTACTTGGTCATAATATAGTTTGTATCAAGACATGATATCCTTTCCACTCAATCAATGTATTCCAATTTTATAGTGTATGTCTTACTTACCTCTAACTTTCTATTAAAAAAAAAGTACGTAAGCTTTGTATTTAACAAATAGAGTACTGTTATATTTTGTATTGAAAAATAATATTCTTTGTACTTAGTCATAAAATTCCCATTTTAAAGTCACTACAAGAGTTAAGATATTTAGTGACAATTTTTTTGTGACTAATCATTATTTTGTCACAAATATGAGGTTTTTTGGTGACAAAATAATTGATTGACACTATTGTTTGAATTATCTGTGATGATTAATTTTTTTTGTCACCAATACAATAATAATTGTGACAATTTAGTATGTTTCACAATTAAGTTGTCACTATTAATATATTAATAGTGTCGAACTTTCTTTTATCACTAAGTTTTGTCACTAAAAGCCTATGAAATTTGACGCCAAAATAATTTTGGGAGAATTAATTGTAATTGTGACAAAACATATATTAGTAACTAATATTTTTTATTTGTTGTTACAAAACATAGCTCGGTCAATAATATTTTTTCTTTTTGTGACAAAATGGCTTATCGTCACGCAACATTTTATTTCTTGTGATAAAAAATTTTGTCAATAAATATTCAATTAATTAGTGTCTACTTCAAATTGTCACAATAACCGAACTATAACTATGAT
>JAOSBM010000204.1:19892300-19909560 GCA_027568955.1 Erythroxylum tenue | reverse complement strand
ACCCTTTTTGTCAATATTTACATTATATTACCCTTAAAACACCTTTTATAAAGGCAATAAATCAAAAATCCATAATTTTTATCTACTCAACATTTCCCTTCAAACTGAAATCGAAACTTTATTAGAAGCCGTATGTAGTGAAAATCCTCTAGATCCTCTTAAAAATCATAATCATGAATTAATTGAAATTCGATTAAAAATTCCTACGCAAGAAATAAATATACCTAATAATATTCCATACACTCAACAAGATGTTAAGGAGTTCACGTCTGAATGTGCCGAGTTATTAGCAAAAGGAATTATCAGCCCTAGTAAAAGTAGACATTCAGCACCTGCCTTTTATGTCAATAATTCCGCAGAACAAAAACGAGGAAACCGTAGAATGGTTATTAATTATAAAAAGTTAAATGAAGCAAAAATTAATTACCTAGTTGGCTTACATTCAATGTCTGTCAGCTCATCTCCACTCATCATAATCACTCACTAAGTGAAAATATGATTAGATGTATAAATATCTACATAAAGTACCTCAATTCCTCAGTCTAATTTGGCACTCCGATACCACTCCAGTATCTAGCCATCAACATAGGATATCTCAAGACTCAGGATCTACCGGTACCACTCTAGTATCTAGCCATCCACATAGGACATCCATAAGACTCATGATGCCATAGCACCTACTCCACAGACAGATATCTAGCCATCGCTTGTTCATATTTGAACAATCCATCAATCTATGACCATCTAATATGGCTTATCCTAAGCAAACTATAGATTCACAATTTACACAATTTATTTTCAACCTATTGTAAGCCAATCTCCACTTAATTTCATGAATGTGATTTATTTACCATAATATTCTTAATTATACTCATGCATTATTTTTTATTGTCAAAATTTCACCAAATCATCAAGTGGTATACTTTATAATATGTAACAAATAAACACAATTCTTATATTATAGAAATTTATATATGTAATTATTAAAGATTAATTTCATCAATGAATAATTCTAAATAAGATATACTATAAATAATTTATTAATAACAAAATTCAAAGTTTTATGAACTGTACACTATTCTAAGAGTATAGTCTAAGATTACCCTTACCTGATCTTTGGACCAACTAATTGATAAGTCTAATCTACTCTTTATTCCATCCTTCGGACATACACTACAAAATTTTATTAGACTTATTTAAGAAATTCTTTAAACCTAATTATACTTAATAATCCAAAATTATTCTCTTTTCCACTTTACTCTTAATTATTAAAATATCCTTACTTTACCTAACCATCATAATTGCTAAAATACCTTTAACTATTTAAAAACCTATTTTTACCCTCTTTTATTATTACAAAAATACCCTTCTAGGAGTTAAATTTCTATTTTACCCTTAAATTTTTACGTTCCTATTTTGCCTTAATATATCTTAAAATTTTCTTATGTATCTTCCTCTTCACCCTCCCTTCTTCTCCTACCTCCTTTTTTTTTTCTCATTTTTCAACCATCTTTTTTCTATTTTTATTTTTCTCATGACTTCAAAATTATTATCGCAAACATTCACAGTATACTTTCCCTCTACAAATTAGTTTAGGATGATTAAAAATCATAAATAAAAGGCATAGAATTGTTATTAAAAAAGTTTTACCTATATGAAGTTCTATGTTTTTGCAAGAAATTTTTGGATTGTTAATCTCCACAATTTTTTCACAAATTTGTTACAAAAAAACAAAATAAGCAAATACATGGGAAAAGCTTCACACATGCGGGAGAAAGATGATGTATAGAAAAAGAAGAAGAAGACGAACAACTTTTCATTGAGTTTCTTATTACCGATTTGTTGTCTTCTTAATTTATACTCTTTCTAAATTGTTTTTATGGGCTGGGTTAGTTTTTGTTAAAGTTGGGCTCTTTTTTTTTCTTTTTGTGGGCTTTTCACTATCTCTCTTCTAACCATTGTAACATATATTAAAAATTACTAAAATGTATGAACATTTAACAATAAAATAAATTTCTCTGAGACGCTGAAACAATGACTTTTCATACATGCATAGACAATATTTGCAACGACCATGAAGCAGCTACTCGCAAGTAACAACCACGAAAGCCAAAACAATATTTTGACCATGTAGTGGCTTCCGTTGCCGAGTAGGTGCCCTGATTCGCATGCACAATTGTACCAAAAAGGTTAGACTTGCACTTGTAAACTTGTATTCCTTTTTAAGTTTTTTTTGTTGGCATCATTGAGAAGACATGAACTCTATTACAAACGTGCAAGTAAGCCCTCCCCGCAGAAAAAATAAAGAAAGGAAGAATGCACGATCCAAAATAAAATAGAAAAGAAGAATTAATGATACAAGGGAAGAAGAAAATTGTGCATGGGAATATGAAAATCACGAGGAAGAGGAGTCGTGGCTGACACGACCACCATATAAATTAGTCTAATAGTAATTGCACTGCACTTAAGATAACTAAGATCTGAAAATATATCATTATTCAAACAAATAGAAAAAACCTTTTTTTGCATAGAAACCTTTTATTTTACCCATGTCAAGACGCAGAGACGATGCATTTACCAAATCCTAGCAAATATATTCTTTTTTCTAAATTTTTTGAGGTACTTTACAAAATTCGAAAATATTTAAACTTACTTTTATTTTTATATTTTTAACATTTAGAATAGCACAAAAATTAATTATTTGTTAAATATAATTTAATAATTCACAAAAAATTGAATTCGATTATTCTCAACGCCTTAAAAATTTTAAGTTGAAATTTTAGATATTGTTTTTTAGAAAAATAACAATTTAGTACAATTAATTATATTATTATTTAGGAAATGAAGATAACTTTTTTTAGAAGTCATAATATGAAATATAAAAAAGTAAAGACTGAGATATATTTAATATATTAGTTATAATTTAAAAATAAAATACATACAAAAATTTTAAATGAACGCTTAATATTCAGACATTTATGACTTAACCTTTTACTTTACGCGAGTAAAAGGACGATATGTAATAAGAAGGTGCAAAGAAGAAGGCATTTGACCTTGGAAAACCTCGAAGGCAGAGGACTTCACAGTGCGGACTCTTCAAAGTCTTTAATCTTAACTTAACCCATCATCAAACTTCACAAAAATTATCATGATTTCTAGGTATCTTTGAGTGTTAGCAGAAATAACATCACATTTCCAGCTCATCTCCTCAACTCTCTCTTTCCCTCTTGCCCTTCAATTATCGCCGCCAATCAAGCCTAACGAGCACAGTAAGTCCTCCCTCTCTCTCGCTCTAAAGTTTCTTTGTTGAAGATATATAGGTGCTTTTATTGGTTTCTGCATCAAAGAAGCGATCTTTTTGAGGAATTTCGATCTGGGTATTGGTCCGCCATGGCGGACTTGGTGAAACAAATCTTGGCAAAGCCGATTCAGTTGGCTGACCAAGTGATCAAAGCTGCAGATGAGGCCAGTTCATTTAAGCAGGAGTGTTGGGAGCTCAAATCGAAGACTGAAAAGCTCGTTGCTTTACTCAGACAAGCTGCTCGTGCTAGTTCTGACCTTTACGAGCGACCCACGCGTCGTATCATCGACGACACCGAGCAAGTTCTCGACAAAGCTCTTGCCCTTGTGCTCAAGTGTCGGGCCAACGGTTTCATGAAGCGAGTTTTCACCATAATCCCCACTACCCAATTCCGCAAAATGTCCTCTCAGTTGGAGAACTCAATCGGTGATGTGTCTTGGCTTTTGCGAGTATCGGCATCGGCCGATGATCGTGACGATGAGTACTTGGGGTTACCTCCTATAGCTGCTAATGAGCCGATCCTATGTTTGATATGGGAACAGATTGCAATCCTCTATACTGGGTCGCTTGAGGATAAATCTGATGCTGCAGCTTCGCTTGTTTCGCTTGCGAGAGACAATGATCGGTATGGAAAATTAATTATTGAAGAAGGTGGGGTTCCTCCCTTGTTGAAATTGATCAAGGAGGGGAAGATGGAAGGTCAAGAGAACGCTGCAAGAGCAATTGGGCTATTGGGGCATGACCCGGAAAGCGTGGAGCATATGATTCTCGCTGGAGTTTGTTCGGTGTTTGCCAAAATACTCAAAGAAGGACCTATGAAAGTTCAAGCTGTGGTGGCTTGGGCTGTTTCTGAACTTGCAGGGAAATATCCCACGTGCCAAGATTTGTTTGCCCAGCATAACATAATTCGCTTGTTGGTTGGTCATCTTGCGTTTGAGACAGTTCGAGAGCACAGTAAGTATGCAATTACCAGCCAAAAGGCCACTTCAATTCATGCTGTTGTTGTTGCAAGTAACAATTCTACAGCTCCTAATCATGGGCGCAAGCCCTCATTTGATGATGACCATAGTCAAATTGCTCATCCTATGGGTGATCAGGTTGCAAATCAATTGCACAATGTGGTTACCAACACCATGGCAATGAACGCTGCCAATAAGCTGGCAAGCCAACGACAAGGACTGAATGGCAATGGTGCAATTCAAACCAATATTTCTAAGAGCAATAACAACAACAATGTGAAGCAAAATAATCAGCCACACCATCATCCAAGTCATTCACTTTCCGGAGGTAGTCTGAAGGGGAGAGAGCTTGAAGACCCTGCCACCAAAGCCCATATGAAAGCGATGGCCGCAAGGGCACTCTGGCATCTAGCCAAGGGAAACCCTCCAATTTGTCGTAGTATAACTGAATCAAGAGCGCTTCTGTGCTTTGCAGTCCTTTTAGAAAAAGGGTCAGAAGAGGTTCAATACAACTCTGCAATGGCATTGATGGAGATCACTGCGGTGGCTGAGAAAGATACTGATCTGAGAAGATCAGCATTCAAGCCTAATTCACATGCTTGCAAAGCTGTTATCGATCAACTATTGAGGATCATTGAGAAGGCTGATTCGAACCTTCTGATACCTTGTGTTAAGGCCATTGGGAATCTAGCAAAGACATTTCGGGCTACAGAAACAAGGATTATTGGTCCATTGGTTAAACTTCTTGATGAAAGAGAAGCTGAAGTTTCTCGAGAAGCTTCTCTAGCCCTCACAAAGTTTGCCTGCTCGGATAACTATCTCCACCTTGATCACTCTAAGGCCATTTTAAGCGCAGGAGGGGCAAAACACTTAATCCAGCTTGTGTATTTTGGTGAACAGATCGTTCAACTCTCAGCATTGCCTCTCCTGTGCTACATTGCCCTTCATGTACCAGACAGCGAGGAGCTTGCACAGGCTGAGGTGCTCACTGTCCTAGAATGGGCAATCAAGCAAACTCACTTGACCCAAGACCCAACGTTGGACCCTTTGCTAGAGGAGGCCAAAAGTAGATTGGAGCTTTATCAGTCCAGAGGTTCAAGGGGATTCCATTGATTCATCCAGTGTTGTTTAGTGTACTCTGTGGTCTCGTCATCTTTTCTCTTTCAGTTGTTTTATTTTAATCGAGTGTACATATGGTTAGTTGATATTCATAATTGTTTCCAAGAATTCTACAGAGATGTTAGCTGCCTTTTTGTTTCTGTAATTTCCTGTTAAATTCTTTATAATACCCATATCTGAACATCTTAGTTGCTTGCAAATGCATACTTACCGGGTACCTGATAGTATTATTCATAATTGTTTCCAAGAAATCCGCAGAGATGTTTGCTGCCTTTTTTTTTTCCCTGTACTTTCCTGTTAAATTCTTTATAATACCCATTTCTGAACATCTTAGTTGCTTGCAAATGCATACATACCGGGTACCTGATAGTATGATCAAACGAATGGGTCATCTGACCTGTATCTAACAATTTGTGTCATAGCTTTGTTCTCAAAAACATCCTGATATGCGGTTCCATCAGATTCTAATCTTTGAATTCCTGAATGTGCCTGGTCACTTGCATTATTGGTGTGTTGGTAAGTGTGTCGATGCAGAGGTTAGAATTCAGAGCATCTGATAAGGATTTCATGGATGACGAGTAGTGATTGCAATGTCTTCCTGGAACTGAGTTGATTTGTAGTTCATCTGTGGCCTTTGGCTAGCAGGGAAGAATCATCGCACTCCTTAAGAATCATCGCACTCCTTAAGAATCAATCATAAAAGTCCAATATAAATCAGTATGTTTACTGCATATAATCATATCATTTCTTCTATATGCTCGCAACTTCCCGGATTTAGAAAATAAGGTCAATTGAAAACTGCATCATTACCTCTGATGGTTGGCACAGTAGAACAGTAATCAAGCATGTCATTGAGAGTTAAAGATGTTCTGACATTATAGTCCTAACCCACGTTCTGATTCCTTATAAGCCACATCATCGTTAATTATCTAAATTCAATTTGGGGCTCTCGTTGTTCACCAACTGAAAGAGTGGATTATCACAAACTGATCTGATATAGATTACCATCTCAATGCTTGAAAAGAATAACATTTATTGCACCTGTCCATCCTTGCATCTGGCAGACTCCAACAATCCCATGTGCTGTTGTAACCGGCCTAAGTCAATAGTGCAGGCTCCAACAATCCCACGTGCTGTTGTAACTGGCCTAAGTCATTGGTGCAGGCTTATTTCTCTCAATCAGTGCTTGATAACAGGTGTCGATTTCGTATTTGCAAAGAACCTGGATGGTGAACCAGGGCTTGTACTAAGCATTCCCATGTTTCTGAACAAGAATCAAGGGACCCTGTCTACACGATAATTCCAAGTTGCCAACTTCTGCATATAATTCCAAGTTGCCAACTTCTGCATATAATTCCAAGTGAGACTTTATTAAATATATGGCTTCCTCGTTAAGAGAAATTCTGCATCCAAGACTCGATTGCATTCTGAAATTTATATGATAAACATCATAAATTTAACTACTAGTATTTCTTATAGATGTTTGTTTTTTTTTTTTTGTGTCTTCCATTTATATAGGTATCATTTGCTCCATTCAATAAGTAAAAATGACAAAATGTAAATAAGTCACGCTGAATGAGTTTGAGTTATTACATATTTGAATAATTTCGTATTCAGTTCAATTTATATTTTAATGATAACAAACATAATTGTTATTAATAGTTTTGTGAAAAAAAAAAGAAAATTATTTAAATATATGAGTCAATTGAACCAAAAGATGTCATATGTAGTCATGTTGAGCATCAATTGGAGCCTGAGCAAAGAATTAAGAAAAGTCATGACTTTTCAATTTATACAAATCAAATGTAATTGCTTTTTATCCTTATCTTGGTTGTTTTAATATTAAAGGTTCTACGTGCAAACATATTATTTTATTTTTAATGCATATGATTTTCATTTATCAAATAAATTAAGGTTTTAATCTTAAAAAAGAACTATTAATTCTTAAAATAAAATTTAAAAAATGGATGGAGTCAAATTTTTACTAAATTGGGGCTGTTATGATCTTTTAGAAGACTTGAATTGTTGAAAAGTTTGATTACTCGGTATGCTTTTAAAACTTGGTTTCTGTAAGAATTTAGTTAGCCTAAAGTTTATATCAACTAACCGAAGGTAGGACATAATTAATGGATGGTTTTATATCAATTAGATATTGGTGATCCATAGTAACTAAGGGTTTCATTGGCAAAGCAAACCTAAGATACAATTTAAATAAAATATGGGTTAAGTATCCAACTATAGGATTGACCAGTCAAAAACACATTAGAAAGTTAAACGTATAATTTTGATTTTATTGTACGAAAAATTAATCATTGTAATAAATATTTTATGCCTTTAACAACCATCTGAATGATTGTTAGCTACAGGGACAGAGGATAGTTATTCTCGTTTTTGTGTGCTACTCTGTGCTCAAAACCATCTGATGACATATGGAAACAGGAACAGAGGAATTGATACTTGGCTATAGTTTTGTTTTTTGGTATAATAACATATTTGAGAGACTTTTCTAGAATATTAAAATGAGCAAATAAGGTTGATTTATATTATTATAATCTTTATTCTAAGTGTAATTTGCAATTTAAAAAGCTTACTATCACAAAAGATCCTAAAATAACTCCTATTTTCTCGAGTTTTTTATCAAAAGGTTTCTCTTCACGTACTAATTATTATATTGGTTTAATAATGCTAAGTACTTATTGTTCGTTATTTATAGTTTAACAACATTATGATTGATTTACCAAATTAATTGCTTAAAATCTTAATTTAGAAAATGACAATTTTTTAAATCACAAACACACAATTCACTTCCTTTTTGACGCCATTAAAGAGTAAGATTAACTATATAATCAATTCATAATAATAATAATAATAATAATAATGCATTTTTTAAATTTTATAAAAATGTAATTATCTATATTTTAACATAAGATGAGATTTCTTAAAAATGAATTCTAAGTACAATAATGATTGGTAATTCTTAGAGTGCAATTAAACTATAAGTAAGTTTTGTTTATGTTTGAATGTCGAAACTGTTTTTAGATAAATATGACTTATAGTGTATTTGTGTTATACACAAACATACATAAGCTTAAAATATCAAAACTGTATTAAAATAATTAATTATATAAATGTAAAATTAATTACTCAAAACCATTATATAAACTTTGAACATTAATTATATTATAAAAATAAAATCTTTATTACTTACGCTTAAATATTTTATTTTAAGTCAAAAATTAAATTATGAAACTCGAAATGAAATAGTTTTCTTAGGTAGATTAATTATCATAATATCTTATATAATTTATCTAAAATTAAATATGAAACATAAAATTTTATAAATTGATAAAAATTTTAGAAGACGCTACGTAAAATTTAACTTATTTCAACTACAAATTTTCGCAAAAAAGTCCTTTTTATTATAATCATATTTAAAATTATACTAAAAATGTGAGACTCATAATGATAGATTTTAAAGCATATTAGCTTTTATTCATTAGTTAAATTAGATTTTGACAAAACATCACTAAGTGTATGACAACCAATCAAATACTAAATTACTTAATAAATACGTAACTTAATGTCCTTTTTAATTTATAATATTATAAAATTTTCAGGAATTCAAAGTAATAAAAGTAATTTTTAAGGTAGTGAAATCACGTGATCTTTTACCTTTCTTTATATAATATCAAAGATAAATTATATTTTAAATTCAAAATTTTATCTAATTTTAAAATATTAGTTAAAATTATAAAAAAATGTTTATAAAAATCTTTTAATTTATCAATAATATAATTCATTGTTTTTTTTGACATTTATATAATTCGTTGTTAATTTTTATTGGAAACGGTATTGACATAGATGACCATATAAGTTAGTTTCTTTACATGTAACATAAGTGTGACATTTTAGTTCTTTTATGTTTTTTTTTCTTACTTCCTTATTTGTTTTTTTAAGAATTTAAAAAATTCATTAAGGAGAAAAGAAGTCTAGTGTACATCTATGGAGAGGGACTCTCCCACGTGAGATAAAACGGCAAAGATAACACTAAAAAACACAAAAGAACAAAACAACAACGTTGAGAACCAAATTGGGAGAGGTTATGCGACAATGTATCCGTCATTAGGGTAAAACATCTCCCACCTTTCTCAAAACTTCAATCGATTACTCAATTGGGGAGGAACGCTCTGGAGGTTACGACTCTACGATGGCGGTGCAGTGGTTCTTCTGTCTGTCTCTAAGCTCAAAGGGAATTCTCATCTCAAGTAGGAGACCAAAATTCTAAAGGTTTTGTGAATCTCCCAAGATTAACAAGCATCATTTCAATATCAGGAGTCTGGAGGGGACAACAGAGGACCTTCCTTCATGAACTCAACTAGTAAGGTAGTAGATCTGGATGAGGTATGCCAAGATGCACTCGAATACCTACAGGTGAGTCAGATTCCTTCTAATCTTCGTTTCTCTCCTTTTTTCAAATCTGCTTGAGTTGCTCAGGAAATAGCTATGCATGAGTAGCACTATTTTCTTTACTGTATCCCAAGTTGCATGAACCCACTGTAGGAAGTCCGTGATCTATAAGTAAACATTGAAGACTATACTCTCTAAGAGAGAGTCATTCCTTGGCTACAATGCAGTCGTAACTAATTTATAATCAGTCGTTCCCTAATATTTGTTGTAGAGAGTTCAATAAGAGAGAGTAGAGTGTTAGATCTCCCTTTAAACCTTCGATTGTTTATCTCATTCCAAATTGCCTGAAGACAAGTTGTAACTGCGACCATAAGTATTTCCTTATCATATTTAGAGATATGTAGTTGAGATATCTCTAGTAAGATATCTGTGAGGCTGCAATTACTAGTACTAGGGGTACATAGACTAAAGATTCTAACCTACACCTCTTTAGCGAAACCAAACTCAAAGAAAAGACGATCCCTAGTCTCCTCTAGGATGCAAAGAATACAAAGCTTAGAAGAGGATAGGAATTTCAATCTATCCATAGTGCTGAGCCTATTCAACACGACTAGCCAAAGGAAAAAGTTGGCATTCGGTTTCAGAACCTTACTCCAAATCAGGGAACACCACCCTATTCTTGTAACTGCCCCATCCATAAGCTTTTTAGCTTTCCTATTAGTGATTTCTAATATAGGTACCCTATCCTATAAATATATATCATTTTCCTCGAGGCTTCTGCATTGAGGAATGGACAAAAGTCTTAGTTCTTCTGAGGAAAGCAACCAATTGTCATTTATAATTATTTCGTGAAGCTTAGCTCTCTTAGAGAACCTTCCCAATAATGATCTTGCCAACTGATTATGAATTAAAGCCCTTTGACCTATCCAGTTATCATACCATAGAGAGATTCTATCTCCTGCCCCAATTTGACAAGTAATATGCTACTGAACTTCTTCCCTCAATTTAAGAATTTGGTTGAAGAGTAACTATCTTTAATTCTTATAGCCCAAAAACTATCACCCTTTACTATGTAGAATTCATTTGATCCATAATGATTGTTTTTCACTTAGGATTCTCCAAATTCTCTTGGTCATAAAAAATATGTTGTTCTTATTGGTTGACTCCAAACCTAACCCACCTACCTCCTTTGGTTGACAAATATGCTTCCAAATCACTTTTGCAATTCCTTTCTCACCTTTTCCTTTATCCTATAGAAACTGATTCATCAGTTTTTCCACAGTTTTAATAAGTCCTTTGGAGAGGAAGATGTAAGAGCACCAGTAAATTTGCATTGAAAAAATTACTGACTTCAAAAGCTAAAATTTTCCTCCATAGAACAGGGTTATATTAGTTTAAGACCTCATTCTATTTTGAATATTTTCTATTAAAGGAAGACATTCACAAAATCTTAATCTCCTGGATGAGATAGGACTGCCCAAATACAAAAGAGACAGGCCTTATTTTTCTATTCTAGTAGCTTATGACAAAGAATTTGAAAAGTGAGCATCATTTTTGGATAGTAAGAAGTAACTTTTGTGAAAATTAATACTCAATCCAGACAGCTCCTTAAAAGTATGAAGAGTACTCATCAGTGGAGAAATTGAATGAGCATTTGCCTACTTAGAAGAATAACATCATCTGCAAAACATAAGCTAGTTATTGAAAGCTTATCGCATTTGGAATGGTATCTGAAGTTGGAGTTAGTTGAAGTATTGTGTTTTAGCATAAGGGTGAGAACCTGGTCGAGTTGGTGAAGCCCCCCAAATAATACCGATTCTCGAAACTTTTGTAGTATTCATGGAGCCAAGTCGAATCCCTAGAGAACTGAACATTAGTTTCTTAATTTCAAGTGTTAAAATTAAATGGGAGTTTTTGATTAAGAAAATGATTAACTAAAAATAAGACGAAAACAAATTAAATCAATTGAATTTAAATACAAGAAAGTCAAGATTACCAAACTTCGATTCAAGGAAAAGATCTCATCTAATTGTAACATTGGTCATTGGGTCAAAAAGAATATTTTCACGATTCAACCAATTAGTCTGAAACATATTATGATAGCCGTAATAAGTCTCAAAATTTCCTAAATTAATTGGTTCAAACCTAGCATCCAAACTAAAACTTGTCATCTATTGATTAGGTGTGATAGCATTCTATATCAGATAAATGATAGCAATAAGCTCGATGAAAAAGACTAAACCCTAAATTAAATAATCGAGATAGCTGCAATTATTCAATTTAGTTTTCTTGTTTATCATAAGTTAAATATGAAAATTCATAAATAACCTATTTACTACTTGTACCATTCCTTTATGACAATTATGGATCCCTAAATTCCTGGATAGCAATAGAATAATCAATATTAAATTAAATTGTCAGATTAATCGAATATCAATCATGAAATATGGGAACTCAAAATAAGAAATACTTGAATTAAAATGCGAATAAGAGTTTGAAACACAAAACCTCACAAAGTTACAATCAAAGTGTTGAATCCCCTTAAATCATAATGATGAGTTTAGCCACACATAGCTTTCACTCTAATAACAAAAATTGAAGAAAGACTAAGAATTGCTAAAAACGTAAGAATCGAGAACCTCCTTCTGTTGCGAGAAACATCCATTTTATAGGTTTTCTAATCTAATCTAATCTAACTCTAACTTGTAAAGATGTCTCTCTAAAACAAATTTAAAATCAAACTCCTTCATGATAAGGATAAAGTGAAGTTTCCAGTCAAATTCTAACTCTTCAAGTGATCAGCCTTATCCACTGCATCAATCTCTTCATTTTATCCAAAATTTGTTATTATCATCAATAGAGTCCCAATACAATGCAATCTCCACTTTCATCTCCTAAAATAGAATAAGCATTAATTTCCATATTTAAGCACCAAAATAAATCTAAAACAAAAGAGATAATATCAAATAATATGTCAAGATAAGATCTTATCAAATTCCCCCGCACCAGACTTTTGCTTGTCTTTAAGCATACATCAATTCAATACATTAATCATCTTCACAACAACCTATCATCTCCTTTTATGTCATCCAAAAAGATCCAAAAGCTAATTCACATTTAAGGGTTAAGATCAAATAACAATTGAGAGAATAAGCACTCATAGGACACATTGTTAAAATATAACATCTCATTAATTCCATGAAAATCAAATGAACAAAACTTGACACCCTCACAAGGATTTCACTCTATATGCTCAAAGTGTTTAGGGTTCATTAAGCTCTCAAATCAAAACATAGCGAGTTATTTCTATAAGCTTACTCAAGAATCATATCTCCACCACTAAACAAAATGAATCTAATGTATAAATTAAAGGGACTTAATAAGGGTTGTAACGTGGCTTAGGTAACGTATGACAAGAGCAACTTTTTGGCTAAATAAATTGAAGGGAGTCATACAAACTTATCCACACAAGTTTCAATTTAAATCAAAATTCACTTGGTTCAAATGACATCTCTTTCAATCACTTTGTCTTTTCTTTTCTTTCTTCTTTTTCTATTTTTTATTTTTCTTTTTTTAACAAAAATATCAAAGAGGAGGGTTTTTTTAAATTCTCCTCCATTCTAGAAGAAATCAAAACAACGCAACTTGAATCATCTAATTAACTTTTCATAGAAATAGTCAGAATCATATGCAAATAAGCTTGATACAATAACTATACCGTTCATTTGGAACAATTGCTTAGCAGGAAAAGTTTTGGAAATAGGTAAAATCTCTTCATCTCTTACTAACCTGCTCAAGTGATCTGCTACTGAATTTTCCACACCTTTTCGATCCTTTGTTGTGAAATCAAACTCTTGAAGTAGCAGAATCCATAGTATTAGCCTCAGTTTGGACTCCTTCTTTGCTAAAAGATATTTCAATGCTTCATGATCAAAATAAACAATAACTTTAGAGCCAAACAGATAAGATCTAAATTTATCTAAAGCAAAAACAATTATTAAAAGCTCTTTCTCAGTTGTAGAATAATTGCATTGCGCATCATCTATTGTCCTAGAAGCATAGAAGATAATGTGACTTCTTTTCTCAATCCTTTGGCAAAAAACAGCTCCCACTACATAATTGCTAGCATCGTACATGATCTCGAATGGAAGATCCCAATTTGGTGGCTAAATAATAGGCGTACTTGTTAATCGTGCCTTGAGTTTGTCAAAAGCTTCCTTACAGTCCTTCCCAAAGCCAAATGGAATGTCTTTTTATAACAACTTTGATAAAGGTATTGCAATCTTGGAAAAATATTTAATGAACCTGAGGTAAAATCCTGCATGTCTAAGAAAAGATCGAACTTCCCTAATGTTCGTAGGGTAAGGTAAGTTCACAATTAAGTCCACTTTAGCTTTATCAACTTCTATGCCCTTGGATGAAACCACATGTCTTAAAACAATGCCTTGATCTACCATACAGTGACATTTTTCATAATTTAAGACCAAATTTGTCTCAATGCATCATTTAAGAACCTTAGATAAATGATTTAAACAATCATCAAATGAATCTCCATAAACAATGAAATCATCCACGAATACTTCAATGCAATTTTCAATATACTCAGAAAATATACTCATCATACATTTTTGGGACGTACTTGGAGCATTACAGAGACCAAATGACATTCCCCTAAAAGCATGCGTTCCAAAGGGACACGTGAATGTAGTTTTTTCTTGATCCTCTTAAGCAATTGCTATTTGATAGTACCTTGAAAAACCATCCAAAAAGCATAAACATGATTTACCAACAATCTTTCTAACATTTGATCCACAAAAGGTAATGGAAAATGGTCCTTTCCAATAGCTAAATTAAGCTTCCTAAAGTCGATGCACATTCGGCACCCATTTTATACCCTCATTGGTACAAATTCATCATTCTTGTTTCGGATCACTATTATACCAGTTTTCTTGGGCACAACATGCACTAGACTTACCCATTCGCTGTCCGAGATTGGATAAATTATACTTGCATCTAAAAGTTTTAAAATTTCTTTCATTACCATATCTTTCATTATTGGATTAAACCTTCTTTAGGGTTCCCATTTTGGTTTAGCATTATCGTCTAAAAGAATCCTGTGCATGTAAATTGTCAGGCTGATTCCTTTTATGTCCGCTAAAGTCCAACCAATTGTAGTTTTGTATTCTTTAAGTAGTGCCACCAATTTTTCCTCTTGCCCTTCAGTCAATCTTTTTAAAATGATCCTTGGTAATGACTCTCCATCACCCAAATAGACATATTTAAGGTGATCAGGTAATGCTTTCAATTCGCTCTTCGGAGCCTACAAAACAGAAAGTAGCATTTTCTTGTGATTTATAGTAAATTAAACATTTAAAGTTTTCGAATCTATTTCAATTGCTAAAAATGATTCTACAACTTTACAAGTTTCATCAATTTGCTCGTTCACTTCTGATTTGGCCTTAAATTCCAACTCATCTTCAATATTTTCTTTATTAAAAATATCCTACACAAATGAATTCGCAATATCCATATGATAGACAGATTAAATATCATTAGGGTATTTTATTGCTTCAAAAATATTGAACTTTACTATCTCTCCATCAAACTCTACAGAGCGAGTACCCTCATCCACATCAAGTTTTGTCTTGGCCGTCTTCATAAACGACCTTCCCAATAGAATCGAAGCTGAATGTTCCACACTATCTCCATCCATTTTTAAGATGTAAAATCCACTGAAAATATCAAACCATTAACTTGGACTAAAGCATCCTCAATTACTCTAATATGACGCACATACAAAGGACCATCTAGTTGGAAAATCACATTAGTTTCTTGCAAAGAATTCAAATTTAACGATAAATTGAGTATCGCATGACATTAATAGATGCACCTAAGTCTAGTATGGCACACTCAATTTTTCTATTATCAATAACACATAGAACTATAAACATATCTGGATCTTTACATTTTTTCAGTAATTTCCTATTTATCGCAACTGATGCATTCTTACCCAAAATTATTCTTTCTTTGTCCTTCAGCTTCCTTTTATTTATGCACAACTCCTTTAAGAATTTTGCATATTTTGGAACTTGCTTGATGGCTTCTAGAAGTGGTATATTAATTTCCACCTTTTTGAAAGTTTCTAAGATCTCTCGTTCACATTCATCATCTTTTGGTTTAGCCAACCTACTACGAAAAGGAGGTAAACGTGCATTAATTGATATTGATGGAGATGAATCTTTTTTTTTTTTTTACCTTTGTTGATTCTTGAGTTAGAAGTTCTTCCTTGTTTTCTCCATCATCGTGCTTTTCTTCCTCCATTTATAAAGAAGTTCCAGATTGAATTTCCTTACCACTTCTTAAAGGCATTGCACTCACATTCTCCTTAGGATTCACCACCATTTAGGAAGGTAATTTCCCCAATCCTACTAATGTGGTTAATTGAGTGATCTGACTTCTCAAGTTTTGAAGGCTTTCCCTTATTTCTTGTTGAAATTGTTGAGTATTATTAGCAAGTGTTTTAACAATTTCATTTAAAGACATACCTGAATTTGAAGATTGAGGTTGAGCATATGTAGGAGCTTGAGGTTGTTTATTAAAATTTTGGGGTTGATATTTTGTTGACCTCCCTAATTATATAGCTCAAGTTTGGATGATCCCTCCATCATGGATTATAGTAATTGGAATAAGGGTCATACTTTCGTTGAGGTTGACCAGGAAAGCCCCCTATTGCGTTAGCTTCTTGAAGAGAGTCTTGTTGCAATGTAGGGCACATATCCGTAGGATGTCCAAAGAATGAGCATATTCCACACACTTTTTCCGATTGCAATTAACTTACCACCATTTGACGAACTAGAGTGGTTAAATCAGACATTTTATCCTCAAGGTGCATGTTACTTACCTCATTCACACACTTAATAGCTCCATTTATTGAGAATTTTTGGCCATAATTGATATTAACTTTCTGGTTATCTCATGTGTTTTGTTTATCAGAGCTCCTTCACTAGCTACATTGACTATCCTTCGATCCATTGGCAATAGTCCTTCATAAAAGTATTAAATCAGAAGTTGATCGAGAATTTGATGATGTGGACAGCTGGCACATAGCTCCTTAAACCTTTCCCAATATTTATATAATGTTTCTCCTATAATTTGTCTTATCCCACATATCTCTTTTCTGATATTTGTTATCTTGATGCGGGAAAGAACTTCTCTAAAAATATTCTTTTCATCTCATTCCACATTGTCACTGAGTCAGGGGAAGATAGTATAGCTAATCTGTTGCCTTATCTTTCAATAAGAATAGAAAGGCCCTGAGATTAATTTGTTCTTCTGTCACCCCTTGTGGCTTAATTTCAGAGCAGACAACATGAAATTCCTTTAGGGGTTTATGTGGATGATCGCGGCTCGTCGTTCGATCCTAGAATCGATCCTTGGAAATCGGTCAAAAATAATTTATACCAAGGATTGCAGT